>PVKS010053189.1:0-10491 GCA_004027875.1 Aplodontia rufa
AGTTAAATCCAGATAAGATGTAATGCTTTACAATCTAATACTTTTTTAGAGTTATAATGGGAAGGGGAAGGGAGGGATAAGGGAGGGTAATTGGGGGGGCACTCCTGGGGATAATTGCAATATCCAGAATATATACACAATTTATACACATTTTATATTATTTTGTTAAAATCTTGTAAGGTTGTTCAAAAATAAAAAAATTTAAAAAAAAATAAAATGCCTTACAAAGTCAATTAGGGGGCTGGAGCCGTGGCTCGGTGATTATGGGGCTTGCCTGGCATGCACAAGTACACGGTTCCAACCCCAGCAACCCACATACACAACTAAGTGTCAGAGCAACGAAAGCCATGTGAAAAACTCCATAAAAATTGATTCTCTCTCTCTCTCTCTCTCTTTGTCCTTTTCTCTTTAAAAAAAAAAGTCAATTATACTCTGGTTTCTCTTCAGATTGTATAAATCTTTCACCTTTTACTTAAAAAAAGTCAATTAGGAAAGTTGCTTGTCTTGTTTTTATGTAGTTTATCTAGTTAAATAAAGTTCTTCATTTTTTCTCTCTTCCTAATTGATTTACAACCCTTTTATTGCTTAGATGAATCTATACTGGGATAGGTAAAGAAAACTAAAATCTGGAATTTTGGTTGCTGGGCATCACTTCTTTAAAAAAAAAACAAACGATACAATGGAAGGAACAAAACTGAAGGCTAAATGAGTCTTAAAAATTATTTCAAAGTGAAACACATGCTGGGTATGGTGGCGTATGCCTATAATACCAATGATTTGGGAGGCTAAGGAGGATCACAAGTTCGAGGCCAGTCTCTGTATCTTAGCAAGATTCTGTCTCAAAATAAAAAATAAAAAAGGCTTGGATTTTAACTCAATGGCAGAGTGCCCCTGAGTTCAATCACACAGGGGAAAAATTTAAAACATATAAATGCTGACCTCCTATCCCCTAAATAAGTTATTGAAATTCTGACATTTAGAGGGAAAGAAAGGGTGCAAATTAATATGCCCAGGCTCAGAAGTGCTCCCCTTCCTCTGCTAGTCCTCAATGCTATGCACCCATATTGTCAAAGGGCTTCTGAAACAGTTCTAAGGTAATTTTTCTAGCTTTTATAGAACTGTTTAGTCATGCAACATCTGTGTAGTAAGCAGTGACAGAGCATTATCTATTTACACTTAGTGAAAAGACAAATAAGTTAATGACTTGTCTAAGGTTACATATGTAGCCATAGCAGTTATTTAAAAAGATAGGCCCTGGGGCTAGAGATGTAACTCAGTGATAGAGTGCATGCTTAGAGTCTATGAGGCCCTGCTTTCAATTGCCAGTACCAATTTTTTTAATAGACCTCATGATTTGTCAGACTACCATGCTTCTCATTAGCCTACAATGGTATTACCAGGATATTATTTTTATTTACAAGCAATAACTTCAGTGGTGTTCACCACTTATCAAGTTCTAACTATGCGCCAAACACCATGCTCAGTCCTATATATTCTCTCCGTTAATCCTGGCAATAATTCTGGAAGGCAAGTACTGTCATTATCCCCTTTCTGCAGGTGAGAAAAACATAGTCCAGAGAAATAAATAACCTTCTCAGGTCACCTAGCTTCTAAGTGACAGAACTGGGATTCAAACCCAAGTCTTGTTACTATATTTGTGCTCTTAGCCTTTAATATTGTTCTACTCTCTAGATCAAGGAGTAAGTTATTTATAATATATTATATTGGGGGGGAATTAACAGCCTACACTATTAACATTAAGACAATTTAAAAATTTGACAGTGAAACTTTTACAAAGTACTAATGTTTTACTTCACAAACAGGTTCAAATAAATTAAATCTTCACTGAATATAGCAATGTTGCCAGATGTATGCTGCTGATTCATGTAACACACAAAACCAAGCAGAGCATTTGTTAATAATATTCCAACGTAAGGGTTCAAAACTACTCCTGTTTTGACTAAAGAGCCATGTCAAGTGACAAAAATGCTGACAAGTCAGGAAAAAGAAGCATTTTCCAGGGATATTCATAATGTCAAGGAATAAATAATGGGGTACTAAGGTTTACAGTATTAGTTCAAGTAAATGGTATTCTTTCTTTAATCTCAATATGCTTTAAGGCCCAAGAAATAAAAAAAAAACATTGAGTTCTTGTTCCTAAAAATGAGCATACCATGGTAACATGAAGAAATCTAAAACCACCACTTAAAAATCACATTTAAAAAAAATGGAACTTTCAGGGCTGGAACAGTGGCTCAGCAGTTATGGCACTTGCCTGGCATGCGCAAGTATGTGAGTTCAAATCCCAGCACCAAGTTCACAATGAAGTGTCGGAGGAATCAAAATCATATGAAAAACTAAATAAAACTTGCTTCTCTCTTCCTGTATCTCTCTCACTGTCCCCTCTTTCTTTAAAAAAAGGATCTTTCTATTATTTTATAGAAGAGTTTTAGTGGTAGGGAAGATAAATGTTTTCAGTTAAAGTCTCTACAAAAAAATACTGTGACCTCTGAATTCTCATTTGTACAATACTGATGCTAAGATTTGAGAGTATTTATCCTAAAATCTCAAATGTTTTCCTTGAACTTATATTTCCTCATATTGCTTTTACCTCAATTCTAGAAGGCTACTTTTCAAAATATATTATCCTAATTATCAAATTCTTCCCATTACCCTTTCATTTACAAATCTCAGATTCTTTGAGAAATAAATTATTAATGACTAAGAACATAGATACATATATGCTCTGCCCAAACCATCTTTAAAATAATAAAACACTTAACAGTGAAGACCCTGAAGGTACATTTATGGAGTAATTTCAATAAAGAGCTCAAACAAGAAAATAACCAAATGAAAATAAATCTTTCAATTAATTAAATGTTTCAAAGTAAACCATGTATCATAAACACTAATTGAGATACCAGTACTTTTCCAATAGAGTGATACAAAATCTTGCCCATCTGGTTACTGGTAGTAAAGACAACTACAGGAATATCAATATAGCACAGCTTTAGAAAAACTCTCATAAAATTTGCCAAAAGTTATTCAAAGTCATAAATGCTGTGTCATATAACAGAGCCACAGTAAAATACTTTGTTCACCAAGTGCTAACATTTTCCTGTTGAAGGGACACTGTCATCTTCATTTGTAATGACCACAATAACTTTAATAAGGGAAGAGAAAAACATGAGCATTATGAAAAATGTACTTGAATGAAGACTTTAACACAAGATACATGCAAATTAAGCAAACTGCTTGTTTTCTGAGTAAATATAGCCTCTGAGAAGATTTTAATTTTTTTGAAAAGAAAAAAATAGTTGAATAATATAAATGTTGATTCATTCTTTATTGAGTGGTAAATAAATTAAACCCAGCATTGGATTGTGCTGGCTCAGAAAAAGGCTACAATTTAAAATTATACCCAGTTAATAATGCAATACACTCTAAAATAAGCAATTTCCTCCCTAATGAGTGTAAAATAATTTTTATACTCAAGAGGCAGAAATACCAACTTACCAGCTTTGTGCCTCTTTTAATTTCCTTTTGGACATCTTCAATAGAAAATCCACCAAGACTTTCATTATCAGAGTGTGATGACACCAAAGCAGATGAAAAGAGCTATAAATTACATTGAAAAAAGTTAAGGTTCAAATGTAAATTAATTACAGTAAGCAATGAAAAGATGTTAAATTTAAAAATTTTTTCTAGTAAAAGTGGCATAGCATTAGTGGTAAGCCATCTCTTAAAGATCTATTTTTTAAAGAATTCAGGAATATTCATGTGTTATTAAGATTCTCTGTCACGAATGGTTTTAAGTTCTCTTGGTTGGCTGCTTGCATACTTACCATGCACTTATGGTGTGCTGCCACCTTCTGGTTTTCAGATATTAGTAACTGTCCACATTCCTTGTCTCTATTTGACTTACAAAAGCCACATTTGCGCTGTCTTGTAGGCCCTTTTTTCTGTTCAATTGAGCTTGACATGATTTTTAAATTGCCTTTAGAATGCCACTTTAAGTCTCAAGAAATGCTACAGAGAACAAAAATGGCAAAAAAACAGTTAATTTCATTTTATATATACTCATGCACGTAGTTTGATGGTTGAACTTGGTTTTAATGCGTACACTTTAAAGTTACTTAGTATAAATTAAAACCCAAGATGCCTCCATTTTACACACACACAGAGCTAAATAAAACTTAGAGTAAGGAGAAAAATCAAACTGCTCCCCAATTTGGAGATATGTAAAATAATTAAAACTATTTCTGTATGATAAAAAATGTAAGTACGAAATTATCATTTTCTAGCATAATTAATGAAAAATATTTTTCAAGTATGGCTAGGTGCCCCTTCAACGAGACAAAGAAAAAAGAAAAAAATATATGTATATCTCAAAGAACAGAGCAAAAACTACTGAGAAAACTACAAAATACCCAGAGGGAACAAAATTCTATAATTGTACAACTTCTTCAAGTTCACATATTGATAAAATAATAAAAGTAATATAAATTTAGTTAAACCATGACTTTGGAATGCTTATTTTTAAAACTTAAATTATTTCTTAGTTTTAAAAAACTATATGATCATTAATAATTTGGTATCTGCTATTCTGTTTATTCCCTTTTTCAGGAAAAAGTTAAGCTTCTAACACCTATCCAAAAATGAAGTCTTTAGGATCCTAATATTTATAAAACCATTTATATGACTGTGATTTACTCCAAGTCTGCTTATTAATTAAAGTCACAAACTGACAGTGATATTCTAAATTCAGTAATTCCCATATATAAATTAGTAATATTGTGTAATGGAAGGAAAATTTTGTGAATGAATCTTAAATTTGATCAAATTATAAATAAGGTAGTACAGTGAAACAGAAAAAGGGAAGAAAAGCTCTAACACAGAAGATTTCAGATTTCGATCATCATTTTCAACATGGATTTTTCAGAACAATACTAAACTAATTTAAAATCAGTTATTTGATTTGTGTTTTCCCAAGTCGATAGGACTAAGTAGTTCAGGGCCCGGGTTGCCATAACATGTATCACAATCAATAAAATCTCACAGTGTTCTCTTAAAATTAATTTATTAAATTCTTTTCTTTTTCCTATGCATTTGAACATTTTAAGACCACTGGAAAAAAACTGACTAACACTACTCTGTAGCTTTCTGAGAAGCATTTATTCATCAACAAGAACAGTAGTAGCAACAGCAAGTTAACACTGTGTCTACAAACATTCTGTGCAATTTAGTATAAAAATTCAGATACTGAATCAAAATCTAACATGAAACCTCAGAGAAAACATGTCTTCTCATTAATTTATATGTAGGATTTTCTTTTTAACAAAACTTCAAAGGCCCTGACAATTTTCGCTTTGATGGGTTTAATAAACTCTTAATGCTATCTATAATTTTAAATACCTCAGTCTTCCAAGTGGCATCAGATACTTTACAATAGTACTGAATTCATAGCACTGGCTATAAACCATGAAACTGATTGAAAACAGGCAGCAAATACTTTCAGGATTAAAGGGAAAAAAAGGACATAACAGAAACAAAAGAAACAAAAGGGGAAGTGTGTGTGCATTTACTCAGGCAAGTATGCGTTCAGTTGCTTTATCAAGAATATAGCTGCCCAAATTTTTAGAATTAAGCATGCAAAACACCAATATTCATAAATAGCACCAAAAATCTGCTATTTGAGCTCTAAATTAGTTTTTTTTACAACCATGCAATGACTAATAGGCACTCTGAAGTCACTGTAATGCATTCAGCATTTCTCCCGGTCATCCAGGCTAGTTGAAAGGATGGCACATTATAAATCTAATCTGTACAGACATCTTTAATGTGAAATTTCTATACAGTCGTAGCACTGGCTATAAAACTAGCTTAGGCTAAAGAAAGTTCCTAGAGTGGAAAATCACTTTTTACTCTCAAAATTGTGAAATGGTACCCCCCCAATTCCATCCATGTTGAATGCTGCCTTTTTCACTTTATAAACAGGTACATTTTGATTTTGAGAACCTGGTTTTCTAAATATTGAAGACTCTAAAATATAAAAGAGGAAAAAGGTATACTTTATTTTACATTAAGAAATATTCTAGTGTATTCCTCCTGTAATCAGTTTAAATTTAATTTGTATAGTGAATAGGGCCACACAAAAAGTGCAACAAACCAATTAACAAACTTTCCCCAATGTGCAATGACTAAATGGATTTTTCCACTAAAATTCAAATAATGCATCTGTGCATGTCTTGCTAATTTTTTTACAGCCTTCTTATAAAACATGAAGTGGAAAATGTCACGGAAACAATGACTCCTAGCAAAATGTCTTTATCATAAAAATACAGATTTTTATCTAATACTGTCATCACATTTGTGGTCTCTAGTTAGGTAGAATAAGGACATTCCAAGGATCATGGGGGGGGGGTTCATAATGATCCACAGCTATAGGGCATTTTAATTTTAGTCTAAAAGGTTTTTCTGGTCTTGTGGAGATCAAAGTTTGATACGTTCACCCAACAATAAAACCTTTTCCTTAAAAGAATCAGGAATATGGATAACGTTAGAAAGCAGGAATAAAGAAGCAACAATAACAGTGTAAAAAACAATTTAAATATCTGAAAAAATATAAAATCCACATTCGTTAGGCTGAAGCAATCAACGTTTCTGATTTTACAAGATGCCGTGAAGCACGGAGGTAGCAATAACCTGAAATATCAAGAAAAGCATTTAAGAACCAACTCGAGAGCTCATCCAATGCCTGGTATCTGAAAGAGCATTTTCACAGAAAAACAAACAAAACAAAACAAAAACTGCAGTTCCGGAAGATTAAAGCATTCCAGACGCAAGCAAGTTGAAATATACAGGTCAAAATATATAAACGCGATCCTCAAAAGATGCAGTATTCATCAGGAAAGTTACGGTGGAGAGAAATAAACGAGTAAGAGATGTACCGGAAGGGCACCTGAATTTGGTTGCACGATATTATTACATGCTTCGCACTGCTTTTTGCGGTTATTCAAAAGGAAACTAAAGGAATTTTCCAGTTGTTTTAAACTCAAGGGCAGAGAAAGAATTTGAACTGTATGAATAAGACCTGATATTAGTAAGCACATGAAAATAAAAGGTTTTTCAAAAACAAAAGATTTTTTTAACTTCCACGCAGAATATGGAAGGGAATGAAAATTGCAAAATACCGGACTGTTTCATCCATATAATAAAAGATGGTATACATAACATACCAGATCCTCTCTGTTATTCAGTCCCCAATTCACACTAGACTCCAAGATCTCCCTCTAATCAAGCGCTAGATAAACTCGAAAAACTATCTTCCTTTAAAACACTTCATCAGGTTCCTTTCAGTCGTAAAGTCAGGGTCCCTTAATCGTCCTTTTCCAATCCTCTCAAATCCAGGAAAATATCATCCTACCACTTTCTTTACGCCCCCTCCCCCAGGAGAGCCTCCTCTAACAGTCTTCGTTGTAAGCTTCGCCTTATACATCAGTTTCACCCCTAATTCCCCCCACCCCGGAGTTTTTCCTCATTCCATAAGGCTAACCCTCTTGCCATCCTAACAATTCTTCCTCTTACTCTTCTAAACTGGGAGTCTCCGTTCTTCCCAAATATGTCCCAAGCAAAGGCAAAGACTAAAAATTTCCAGTTTTTTTCCCTCCTTAAATGTTGCGCCCCCTCCCCCGAAGTCTAGGCTTAAGCTTAACCTCTCCCTCCGCACCCCTAAAGCACTTTCTCGGCAACCTCGCTAAGTGCCTACAATGAACGGCGCTTCTGGGGTCCCTGACAATAAAGCGAGACCACCAAGAGTCCCCCCCCTTAACAACGGGCAGGGGCGGCGGCCTGGCTACCGCCATCCTCCTTGTCTTCTACCGCCGGGCAGAGAATGGAGCGCCCCTGGGTTCCGCGGGTACTCACCAGCAGGGCCGAGAGGCGGACGGCAGGAGGGAAGCGCCAATGAGGGGAAAGAGAAAGAAGTCGGTCTCGGTTCTCCGGCACTGCCTAAGAGCGGGGCTCTGTCGCCGGAGGTTGTTTCCTTTCATTCGAGGAGAGACGGGCTCGCGGAGCGCCCTTACGTCGCCCCCCTTGCACGCACACGACCCACACAGCGTTGATACGTCCCGAGGGCGCCGCGGGCCCTGATTGGTCTCAGAGACGGGGCAGCTGAAGCCGCAGGGCCATGGCGCATGTGCATGGGCACCCCTTGTACGGATCGGGGTGGCAGGCTCCGCCTCCTGCTCGCGCGCGTACCTTCTATTCTCCGCTCCGCCTCTCCGCCAAGTGTTTGGTGGCCGGATCCGAGGAGATAGAGAAAGAGATTCTAAGATATCGCTGTGTGTTGGGAGGAGAAAGGATGGGGTTGGGACTCCAAAGCGTTGGACAGGGGCCCTAGGTAACCGGTTTTCAACAGTGATTCGAGGGGGTAGGCCTTATCCCTTGCACTTGTTCGCCGAGGCCTTTTCACATCCATTATTTCATTGTACTCTCGTGGCATCCTTTTGAGGTCCTCTGTTCGCCTCGTTTTACTACCAGGAAAGACTAAAAAGCTCGTAGTGGGGTCAGCCTGCCTACATTTCAGTCCTTGGGCGAATCATTTTAACTTCTAAACCTTAAATCTTTTATTTGTTTTTTGTCTTTAAAGTGGGGATAAAAATAGTACCTGACCGGTTTGTTGTGAGATAAAGGGCGAGGAAATGCAACCGAAGCGTGTATTAGCGTCCCTGGCACACAACAGGCTCAGTACAAATGCTGGGATCACCATAGTCAGAAAAGATAAATGTTTTTTCTTTATATCCCACACAGGTAAACCAAACACCTAAACCAGTGCTTTCCTTTTAGGTGTACTGGAAACAGACTGCTTGGGTTTGAATCTCAGCGGCGCTATGTCTAGCTCTGTGACCTTGATCATGTTATATATTACCTCTCTGCCCCTCACATTCATCTTGTCCAAAATGGAGATCATACTGGTATCCGTCTCAAAAGGTGGTTGTAAGAAATGAGTTAACATATGTAAACCACATAGAGTAATGCAGGGCAGCAAGACGGGGGATGTCACATAGTATGCCCTATGTAAGAGTCAAGCTTATTTTCTACTGGCCTCATAGCCTGTGAGCCAGTCTTTTTTTTTTTTAAGGGGGAAAGCCCTAATAAATCAGTGAACATTTAAAGATACCCTTCAAGTAGCTGTTTTTCCTGCAACGAGTGTGGGTTTCTAGTTTTGATATAATGCTGTTTCTACCTTGCTTCACCACTTTATTTTTGTCTACAATATCAACCTTAAATCATAACCTACCAGAAAACAGTGACCTAAGTGGGATAACATTGATCCCATTTAAATAGGTTCCCAATCAGGGTCAACAAATCAGTTATTTAGCTGAAAGAAACCCTTAGCCTTTTTACTCAAGTTCTGTGCTGTTAAAACGAGTGACCAGATTTGTGTAACAAGATCTGGAATATGTATCCCAAACATTTGCTGTAAATGGGAAAATAGTCCCCCAGCATCATTTCCCACCAGCTTTACAGGCTTACTGATGTCACAATGAGACAACTGATTATGTAAGTCACAAATATATAGTGCCTTACAGTGTGTCATCTTTTTGGATTACCCCTAGATCACGACATTTTTTAATCTCATTCATTCTTTCATCCATGCATTCATTTTGGCAAATTTGATTCAACAAATATTTGGAAAACTAAGTTCAAAATACAAAGGAGATATAAACCAATATAATCTTTCCCTGCCTTTGAACTCATGGTTTAAAAGGGGAGACAGACAAGAAAACAAATACAGTATGATGCGATAAATGCTATGTTAGAGGTATGTGCCTCATACGGAATCTTCTAGTATGTACAAAGTGCTATGCTAACACACAACATAAAACTGAATAAAATAGGGTTGGAGAGGTGGCTCAGCAGTAGAGCACTTGCCTGGCATGTGCAAGGACCCGGATTAGATCCCCAGCAACACATACACAACTATGTGGAGAAAAAACAAAACCAGATTAAAAGATAAAATTCTCTCTCTCTCTCTCTCTCTCTCTCTCTCGCCCTCCCTCCTTCCCCTCCCTCCCCTCTCGATTAAAAAGACAAATCACTATGATAGTAGGTGCACTGCAATGAGTGCCTTAAACTGTAAGGTGAAAGACAAGTGCAGAGAACTCAGGAAAGACACAAACCAGTGGCTTCATTTACTTTCAGGCCCCTGGTATAGTAGCTATAGTAGCTATTCCCAATTATCATGACTGACAGATGCAACCTGCTAGTCATAGAAAGCATGGTAACATGCTCTTTCTGCCTGAGCATACAGTATGGGATCTATTAATATCTTGTTGATTCACCAATACACTCCCACCAATACTCTTATTGTCTTTTCTTCAGGCTCTAGATTGCACTTTTTGTACCTTATTTTCAGCAAAGGCCTTAAGGTCATGACTTATTTAGAAAAGGGCCATCTGAGCTAAGCTAATTCATCTTGTACATCCT
>PVKS010053190.1:0-10493 GCA_004027875.1 Aplodontia rufa
CCCCTGTTGTATTGAAAGTCATTCAATTTGAGGCTTTGTTAGGTCAGCCGTCTGTCCTACTGCTTCAACATAAATTCTAGTATCAACAGATGAGAGAAACCATTCGGCCCTTAAGTCTCTGAGCTTGGGAGACTTCACTAAGCATAATTCTGTCCATCTCCATCCATTTGACTTCGAAAGCTATAATATCATCTTCTCTAATGGCCGAGTAGTATTCCATAGTATATATGAACCAAAGCTTTTGTATCCACTCATCAAGTGAGGGGCATCTGGGTTGGTTCTATAATCTAGCTATAGTAAATTTAGCTGCTATAAACATTGATGAAGCCACATCACTATAATACGCTGATTCTAAATCTTTTGGGAAAATTCCCAGGAGTGGGATGGCTGGGTCGTAAGGTGGTTCCATCCTTAATTTTTTGAGGATTCTCCATACTGCTTTCCATAGTGGCTGAACCAATTTGCAGTTGAGATTTGCATAAAACTAGTTGAAGTCCTCATATTGAGCTCCTATCGATGCAGAGTTTTTAAGATGAGGCCTGATTCTCTGCTCCCAATGGCAAATGGAGTCTGGGCCCACTACAGATTCCAGCAGCCAAAATAGCCCACTTCCAGTGTTTGCAGCCATTCCCAGTTAAAACTGGACATTTGGGCTGGCGGCAGGTGTCTGCAGAGGAAATAGTGTTAGCAGCTCTCCAGTAAAAAGCTGGGTTTTGCAGCTCTTGGTTTGGTGGAAATTCACCCTGGGAATTTGGCACCAATCTCCTGGTTTCTTGACTCACAAATTTGAAGAACAAAATCCAGGGACAACCACCACGGAAAGAGAAATAAAAGGAGTAGGATTTATTTAAGGAAGGAGAGCAGAGACTCCACAAGGCGGAGGGGTACCTGGAAGCAGGACAACATCTAATGGAGGTCAGGACAGGGGGTACATAGATTTGGGGTATGAGCATAATTAACATTCATGCAAAGCAGGCATTGAGAAATGCATCTACTTCATTGGTTGAAACCTATGCAAAACAGGCATATAAACTTAGTACCAAAGTCATTGGTTAAAATCTATGCAAAACAGGTTAGCAACTCTTTCCAAGTTCCCATCTGTGTCCACCCCCACTTAGTTTTCCCCCCTCTGGGACAAAGGAGTTGCTTGCACAGGTGAGCCTGGTGGTCATTTGCATATGAAAGCCCTGAGCAGATCTGTTAATGTGTCTCTACTGTCCAGCTTCTAGGTGTGGCACAGGGTCCTGACTACCTAACCATTTTATTATCTCTCCTAAAACTGTCACACTATTATCTCCAGTCTACATGAATAAATTGACAAAAGATGACAAAGATAAAAACAGAACCTAATTTTATATTGGAAGTGATATAATTGTTTTAACGGTTTCTAAACATCATATTTAACCACCATGTTATACCACTTACACCCGGGATATAAGGCAGAAATGCATGCACAGAGGCTGTAAGGAAATAGAAAATTATTTGTTTATCTCCAACACTAATTTGACTCCTTAAAATTAAAATATAAATGGAGCACCTAATTTCTGCTCAGACCTGTGTTCCCTGCAATGGGAAATCTGAATATAAGAGAGAAGCATTTTTCTTCTGGACAGTGAGCCAGGTAATCTGGGAAATCGTTTTTAATATCAGATTATGAAGTTAACATCTGGCACATTGACGTAGCAATATGCAAAATCCTCGTAAAGATAAAAATTTAATCTGGGTTCCAAGGCCTCTGAAATTCCTTCCTGGCAGGGCTTGTTTTCCAGAAGTGGCACTTCACACTGCTGTCACTGTCTGCTAAGTGTTGATCATGTTAGATTTAGCACTGCAACTGCCTGCTACTGGTTCAGACGAGGAATGGAACACCAGGGACCAAGTAGAATTCCTTGCTTATATGCAATTTCAGACTGAGCCCACTCCATGATGCACCCCGGGACAAGCCACTGAGCCTCCCTGGTGCCCCATTTCCCCCATTCTCAAATGAGATTGCATTAATATACCTAACGGCAATGTGGGAGTCAGAAGGTAGGATACTAAAGAGCCATGTTCACTCCAAATAGTAAAAATACTCATTTTTAAAGTTTAGTTTTCATACCTTAGGTACTGATCCCTTTCTTGAGTGCTGTATTTTTACTGGGATTAATTTTTAAAGATGTGAGCGAAATACAATTTTAAAAACAAAATGCTTGAAGTATCCAAATAATGTGGTGTGAACTTTATACACCAGAAAGGCATTTTGTCTTCTGCTCCAGGAAAATGAGTCTCTAAACAGCTACTAATGTTGTGAGAGATTGAGAACAATACAGTAAAGTCTACTTACTATGGCAATTTAAACTTCTGCCTATCTAGGATACTTAATTCACAAAAGCACATTTTAACATAATGGTAGTCAAAATTTACTATTTAAGAAAAATGTCCATTTGGAATGTATTTTTTTTTCCAGTTGGTTTATGGAAAATGCTGTAGTCAGGTTTTATAGCTTGAACAAAAAGCAGTCTAGCAATAGAATTTCAAGAATGATGAAAGATATCAGAGTCAAATAGGCTGCCTCTTGAGATAGGAAACAGGAAGATTCTAAGCCAAGCCTGACAGAAAAGAGAAGCTTGAATAGGCATGAAGAGGGACACACAGTCCCAGATGAATGAAAGTTTTATTCAGAGGTAGACATTTACAATGTGACTTTTCAGTGACCCAGTAGTCATTCATAGCTTACTTTACATACATCATCTACCCTAATGTTATATGGGAAATACTTATTCAATACTTAAGTATTGACATTGATTTAGGTAAGAACTAGGATTTTGGCTCCTAACATGGAAGTATCTCTATTCTTCGTTCTCTTCATGTGACATGAATAGAAAATCTTAGTCATTTAAACAATTCTGAAGGAGGCTGAGTTTTACCTACTCAGAGGTTATCAGTTCTGAGAGATAAAGCAACAAAGCCAATCTTGGGCACCATTTTGCACTAAGATTGTAAGCATGAGATTCCTATTGACCAGCACTGCTATTATACATGCACAGAATGGAGAAAGGAAAAATCCTTAAGGAAAAACAAATTTGCCAGAAACCCAGCTGGAGCTCTGAACCTTGCATGCAGAAAGCCCACACTATTTAAAACTTTAAGGATAACAGGAAAACGTGTTTGAAAAACAATAGTAAGGAAGAAAATCTGAGAAAGGGTCAGGGACATTGGCCTTTAGTCTAATACCCAGCAGAGCAAAAAGACTTAATGAGAACAAGGAGGACACAGTGTGGCCTCCACAATCCTGCATATAAATAGGAAAGCACTCTTTATGTAACATCTTCCAAACAGATATCAAAATATTCTAATGAAACTCATTTTTCCACCTTGACAGCTTCAGTTATATTTTACCAAATTAATTTACATTATTAAAGTGTCATCAAGAAGTTTGATGTGAAAATTTTCTAATATGTAATGAACTCATGAATTTGTTCTATTTTGGATTATCCTACTTTTAGAAAAGAGAAAGGAGATTTATAATGAATATGTTTTAATTTAAAGTGTACAATTTTACATGAATTTAGTAGAGGTGATCACACTGAGATCAAGAAAAGCTACCCAACGTGTGTTTTGATTCATATCATTAATAAATTTTTTAAAAAGCAGTTGGCGCATAGTTAGGCTAATGCTCTTGAATTGCTTAGATTTTAAAGGAACACAATTGAAAATAAGTCTTACATTTGTTGTTAACAAGTTAGATGCAGAGAGGACTGGAGACCAATCTAGCAGTTGATGGCATTTAGGAGGGAGTCAAAAACCTCAGTGGCCATCAGAGAGTGCAGTTAGCTCAGGGTCATCTCTCCATCAGTGCTAAGGTCAGATTTGATCCTGCTGGGGTGCTCCCACTTTTGGAGAACCCCACAGGAGAACACAGCTTTCAGAAAGAATGCTGTACACACCATTCCTTATACTAACTCTAGCCAGACACACCTGGACCATGAGAACAATCTGCCTTCATACCAAAGGTGAAAAATGATAATAGAAAAGACCTATTCTACCGTCTCCTTATGTTCTACAAGCCACAATCAGCCTCCTTTTGGTCAGTGTAGCTGTTAAGAATCTATGAAAGATTGTCAGGTACAGTGGCACACACCTGTAATACCAACAACTAAGGAAGCAGAAGCACAAGGATTGCAAGTTCAAAGCCAGCCTAGTAATTTAGCCAGGTCCTAATCTATTTATCAAGACTATGTCTCAAAATAAAATATAAAAGGGCTAGGGATATGGCTCAGTGTTTAAGTGGCCCTAGGTTCAATCCCTGGTACAAACAAAATAATAATAACAACAAAACAAACTGTAAAGGATCAATGGGCTATTCTTGTTAAAGGAGATTTTTTTGTAGAATCTATAGGTTGTACTTGTCTTTCTTGCTTTTGATTGTTTCTTGTCTTAGCTCATAATAAGACTATAAACTCCTGTAGATATAGTTCTTCTGTAATCACTTTAATACCCAACACAGAGATAGGTGAACCCTAAATCACCAAGAGAGAATAAAACCCAATTTTAAGATTTTGTTCTTCCTGTTAGACATTTTCTTGGTGACAGTACAGGAGAACTAGGCTGAAATTGAATAGATTTTCATTACAACTTATAAAAGGGGGTACTTTGAATGTCATTATAGTGTCATTTATTTCATTACTATTGCACCCATAGATTTAATTAAATAATTCAGTAAGTATTTGATGACTAGATTGATGGATGGAAGTGTACAGAAAAAAATATCAGGTAAATGGAATTTTAAGGGCTTGATGACAGAGAATGGGATTGTATTGCATATTTATAGATTGGAAAAGCTCAGTGTTTCATGTCATTTATTAAGATAGATGCAGGGCCAGGAGAGGGTTGTTTTTTTTTTTTCCCCAAACAATAATAAATTTTGAAACACTTCTGTAATTTTAACTTCAGTTGTAAACCTGTTTTGATTATTGTACTGTAAACAAGGAACCATCTAAATCACATTAAATATATAAAATCGAGCTATTTAAACACTGTGTCACTGAATCTATTGACAGTGTTGCAGTATTTAAAGTAATTGTAGCAAAAAATATAATAATTTTACTGATGCTTAGATCCAATATCTCATTTTGGAGGGCATATAGCTCCATCATTCCTTTCTTCTCATTCTCTTCCTGTGTATCTATTCTTATCAGTCATTGTCAGCAATCTGTTTTAGAGATTATCATGTCATAGGAAGATGGCTTTACTGGTTTCAGACTCCTTTGTTGCTTCTTACTCCTTTTGCTTAATTGCAAGAAACATATTCTCAAAACATAGATATGTTTATTCATAGGTTAAAATTATTTTAGTATTTTCTACTGACAAAGCCCTCTTCCAGAAGCTATGTAAAGAACAATGAAAATAACCAATAAATATTCTTATCAATAAATCTTATTAAAAATAAAAAAATAAATAAGTAATCAGCCAAAAAATTCTTACCACCTTGGTGGACACAGTAAATAAGATAAATAAATATAATACATGGTAATCGAGGTGGTGATGAGAAATTATAATGCAAACGATGGGTAATGACAATGTGTGCTGCAATTTAGATAGGGAAGCTTGTTACAAATTTACTCAAACCCAAGACCTGAGTAAAGTCAGGGGGATTTGGACATCCACGGGGGAAAAGCATTTCAGACAGAAGGGAAAGTACTTTAATTTCATGTTCTCGAGGTGCGGCTGGAGCAGAGAGATCCCATGTCAACGTGAGATTAGAGATGTAGCAGACACAGGATCCATGGGGTACTGGAAAGTTTATTCCCTACTCAATACCATATCTATTTATACAGGCCTTCCATCACTTTCTCATACTGCATAGTGTACCATTCCTATAGCCCTTCTCTTTTTTTTTTTTAAGAGAGGAAGAAAGTGAGTCAAAGAGTTAACTTTATTTTTTCACCTGGTTTTCGATTTTCCTCCACTTAGTTGTGTATGTGGTGCTGGGGATGGAACCCAGGTCCTCATGCATGTCAAGCAAGTGCTCTAATGCTGAGCCACTTCCCCAGGCCCCTCTATCATTTCATTTTTTCTTCTTTTTTTTTTTTTTGAGGGAAGGACAGTGAGAGAGAGAGAGAGAGAGAATGAGAGAAACAAGTTTATTAAATTTTCCATGCTGCTTCCATTGCTCCGAAACTTCACTGTATATGTGGATGCTGGGGTTTAAACTCATGTACACGGGCATGCCGGGCAAGCGCCATAACTGCCAAGCCACCGCTCCAGGCCTATTATTTCTTATTTTTCCTCTGTTGGCTTCATTTTATCTTTACAGTATTAATCTTTACCTAACATTAAGATAAGTAATCACTAATTTATTTTCTGTCACTTCCATTAGAATAGAAGCCATATGAGGACAAGGACATCAGGTTGATTACTCCTATCACTTCCTCAAGTAGAACTGTAGGTACCCAGTAAAACAAATTTTCAATAAAACTTATTGAAAAAGTGAATATTTCATAGTCCCTCTTTGTCCCATGATGTCATGATACACTCAGCAGATGTTCAGTAAGATCTCTTTGAAAGAATTTGTCATTTCTCCTTCATGTTTGAAGAGTATTTCTTTTAATAAGAACATAAAGTATCATGGTCAGAGGATGCAATTCATGAAAGCTTAAATTCCATCGCTTTTTGTGTCATACTATTTATGTCACCCTTGTTGTTTTTTATTTGTTTTCCTTATCTAAAGGTAAATTCACCAAAAACCAAAAATTTGTGTAAAGAATAACAAAGTAATGTGTAACCATTTGTCTAATTTGTTATTCAATCATTATCAGCAATCTTATTTTCTATTGAAATAAAGCATATAATAGTTAGAATTTCTGAAGAAATTTGGTAGTTTTGTTATGATTCATTTTTCAACATTTAAATCCAGGAATTAAGTGCTAAAAATGTATACCCATATAATTTTGAAATATAATCATCAAATTATTTTTCATAAAAAATACATATACATAATTGGAAAAACCTAAGAATTTATCTTACAAAACCCTCCATCAACCCCATATCTGCCTCTAGTACTTCCCTGAACTTTTAAAGAGCTTTATTTGGATTTATTAGTGTGCAAATGAAAATAATTTTCAATTGGTTATGTTTAAAAGAAATAGAAATAATGAGAAGTAATTAAAAATGATTCCTATGAAAAAACAAGAAAATTTTATAGACCTTAAAGAAAGGAAGTCAATTTAAACAATTCTCACTCAGTGAAAATGATTGCTACCTTCATGGGTATAAAAGCATGTGGTTTGAAAGATCATTTATTGCACTAATTTTGCTGTAATCAAACTAAGAAATCTCTGTTTCTATGAATGCTGGTGATCTGGGACGGGAAATTGGATGGTTGCACATAGCTTGCTGTGGCATTTCCATCTGGTCATCCCTGCTGCTACTCTGGGTGAGGACCAATGCAATTTCTCCAAAGATTTGTATAGAGGACTTAATTTCAGATTCTCTTGATGTGTAGGTTATTTTCTGGTTATATTTTATAAAGTTATGTATTTGTAAAAGTACAATTTGTTAGAGACCTAGAGATCTATATTCCGGGCCATAATACTTAATTCTGTCTTCTATGTGATGATTGTAAAGTTCTTAATCATCTAAATTTATACATTGCATTTAACTAGTTCAAAAGGACCTAACACCAAAAGAGCACAAATATTGAGAGCTTGATTAATTCCATGCACATAAAAGAAAGTTGTTTTCAAGCATGTCAATCACTGTTCTCAGAATCATTGAAAATATGAACAGTCAATGTGATATTTATATTTATTTATTTAATATTATTTATTTATTACACATACTATTTTAGGAAAAGCTGGTTGGAATAAATAGGAAAATAAATATAAATCAAAATCACCTCATTATTTAAAACAAAAAAATGCAAAAGTGGGAAATTCCTCATATTTCTATGTGAAACATTTATTGATTGAATGAAACAAAAAGGACTTATTCAATGGATTATTTCTGTCATTCAGTATTAAAGTTAAATGGCATAAATGATTGTTCTGGTACCATTTATAGTGGTTTGCGTTTTCACCATACTTTACTTCTCCCTGCCTGATATGTTAATAGTTAATAGTTTGCTTTTTATAGTATTAATCCAGAAGGCTAAATGTTCCTATTTTGTTTTGAAGATTTACTCCTTGTGTGTGTGTGTGTGTGTGTGTGTGTGTAAGAGAGTAAGAGAGAGAGAGAGAGGGAGAGGGAGAGAAAATGAGTGTGAATCAATTTTACTTATTTTTTCATCTGGGTTTTGTTTTTCTGAGGCTTAGTTGTGTATGTGGTGGGTTTGAACCTGGGTCCTTGAGCATGCCAGGTGAACACTATAACTGCTGAACCACTGCTCCAGCCCCTAAATGTTCCTATTTAATCAGAATATGAAACATGATAAGGAAATTTATTTTTACTTATACCCACCCTAAAAATTTTCTGTAACAAAATGAATATATTAATACTAAGTGGTCTTTCATTCAAGGGAAGGGAAGAGACTTAACAGCACTAAACAATATTGACACCAATCACAGGATATTATCATATAGCAGATGTTAATGCACCACAAGTACTAACTCATCTAATCCCCACCAAACCCTGAAAGACACACTATCCTTATTATTCTTTTTTATAAAATAAGGAAAATGAGACCTGGAGAGGTTAAAGAATTTCTTCAAGAACTAGCAGGGGAAGAAGCACTCTAAGGGGAGCCTGCCTCAACACATTTTCCCAGCGAGACTCAATGCAGCCCATGGGGCAAGCATTAAAGGGACCCTCTGCCCAGATTTCATTTATTCATCAATGACACTCAGCAAAAGTGGGTATCACCAAACACTTCTGATAGGCAACAGTCTGAAGTTCCAAAAAAAGTGAACATACTCTTAAGTTCCACTAATGAATAAAATACTGATTTTTTAAATTCTAGTCTGTATATTGAGAGTTTTCATTGATATTTTGCTCCTTAAATTTATCATACTATTTCCCCAACAAATACTTACCAGATATTTACTACATGGAAAACATTTTAAGTAAAACAATATATATTATATTATCTCTAATTTTCAGGAGTTATTACGCAAATAAAAGTAATTTGTGCTTCCTCAAACGAGCTTCATAGTACTAGTTACAGGGAAGTTATTTTAAGTGGTAAGTGTAATCATTCCATATAGTCACTACGCATGAAACAAAACAGTTTTTGATTCACAGAAAGAGGCATCTATTCCCTTTTATATTTGCTTCCAAGCTTAGCATTCCACATAGAAATTCTCCTTTATCATAGTTAGCACATTACTAATTTCTTCTTCATTTCCTACCCCACACAAAAGTAAAAATTTATTAGAGAAGCTTTTAGCCAAACACTATTGTCCTAATTGGAATATAATAACTTTGTTTTTTCATTTTATTTATCTTTCCCATTATGTTATAGCAGCTGAGACTGGTTTCTAAGCAACCACATTGGTCTAATATTTCCTTTTCAATACATTTATTTAAGCATAGGCAGAAAAAATGTACAATCAGGCACACTAGTGTTATAAGAATATGGAAAAATTATGAAAATTATAGGTGCTTATTGTTAAAAGACACCATAAAGAAGAAAAGGAAGTTTTCGATTATGCAGTGTGAAAGTTAAATGGGCAGACACTGAGAAGGTAAATTCTCTGAACCTCAGAAGGAAGACAGGCACTGATTGCTGGTAGGAAAACTGACACTGAGAATACATGCATATGCTCTGGAGAGGTCTCAGAGATCCTGGATTACTGAAACTTCAGGGAGCTGTGGATCCCACAGCAGCAATCCAAACACTTTAGCTAAACTCTCTGTCATAGATGCTCTATGAATCTCATGGAGGGAAGGATCACTCTCTGGTAGGTAATCAGGTGGTTTTTAAGAAGTGTTTTATACAGACCTCACATAACTTTTAAGATTCTAATGGATGAAATATAAGCCAGGATGGTGGCATGTCCGGAAAAGAAGCAGCAAGGAAACAGAAATGCAAAACTCAAGGTGAATTTGAAGAAACGTGAGCAACACAAGAAAAACAATGTGAAAATAAATTACTGAAAAGGAACATATCAGACAGAGACTGCAAGATGGCCACTTGAAGACAGATGCCTTCCCCCAGCAGCTCTAAATCTGGACAGAAAATCCCCAGTTCATTTCCAGGTTTTTGAGGATTCACCTGGCAAATAAGAGAGAAGAATCTCTTCAGACATGAGGAATCAAACTCGAAGAGGTTCACATCAATCCCAAAACTACCCTGGTAAGGGGGCTATGGCCAGGGATCAGGATGAAAATCTAGAACAATATATCAATGAGCTGATAACAAAAAGGAACAACAACTTAAAAGAAGAGATAATGAAGGGAATAACCGAGAAAACTCAAGAGTTAAAAGACTCAATCATTAAAGAAATATATTCTCTCAAAAAGGAAGTTATAGACCTCAAATCTGCAGTCAATGACATGAGAGGGACCATGCAAGAATT
>PVKS010053191.1:0-10490 GCA_004027875.1 Aplodontia rufa
AGTTCAATATACCTTCTTGATTTGAAAATATAAATGTCCATATAGCATGTAATAAATTTAAATGATTTTAAATCACAAAATAAATTTATTTTACTCTCTCTTATTCCAGGGTTTAGATACTGTTTGGATACTGTTATAGTATAATAACTTCCAAATAGTATTTGAATAGGTGAAATATTTATTTTTCTTAGATATTATCTTTCTCATACCTGGACACATATTATATGTTACAATATTTCATATGTGCTCAAATTATTAAAATCTCATTAAATTTCTAAAATAATAGAAAAAAATCACAATATTCTGCTGCAGTTTTATCATGTCTCGGTTGAATGTAGAGTGGAAAGTTGCAGGAAATGCTGTAGGCAGTTCTTCATTACATAGATTCCTGTAAGAAAAAAAAAAAAAAAGAAACTCATGCACGGTGAAAAGACAGGGAAATAAAAACCTAGGGACTTGTTAAGATTGGTTATTTTCAATTTATCAGATGTAGGTAGTAACCAGTTAACAAATATAAGGCAGGAAAATAAATATTTTCATTAAGTATTCTTGTAGCTTCAGATTCAAAAGTACTACCCAGTCTCTCTGGGGAACCTGATTGCCAGACTGCACTTTTATCGAAGATAATTAGGACTCACAAGAAAGCAATGTGATGATCAATAAGACTTTATGGGTTGTACTTACTCTATAATGATATCCTGGAAAACCCTAGGGCAAAATAATGGTGCTCATGGCTGATGGGGTTCATGAGCCCTTTAGCATCTCTCTTGCAGCCTTTTTGCATTTATTTGGAGTGGCTGTTTTAAGGCTGTGTGTATGCACAATCCATTTCACCCAGAATGCCTGCTACTCTTAGAGATCCAGGACAGAAGTCAGGGGGACTGCTGCAGAAATGTGGGTAGGAAGAATCAATCCACACCAGACACTTTGTTCTGTGTCGGAGAATTAGAAATGTACTGCTGGCTTCTGAGGCCAATGACAGTCATGCATGTGGATAAGAACTTGTTCTTACTGCTGCCCCATCTCTATTTACAAACCTTAAAAGAACAAGCTGAGAGAGCAGGTGCTGAAGATTAAGCCATGGGAGTTAGTGTGTGTGTAGAGGGGGTTGAGGGAACTGATATGGGGTACACAAAGAGGGAGCAAAACATCACAGCAGGAGAATATAAGGTCTTTTAACTTCTAGATACTACAGGAGACAGTGCTAATCTTTAAAAAGCTTCTTTATTCATGAATTCAAAGGATCACTTTATATTTTTTGCTAAGTTCTACTTTTATTAAATAAATCTATTCTTTTAAATCAGCCACTAACATGCATTTAATATTCCACCTTGATTTGAAACTAGCAACTCATTCAGCTAGAATGAATCAAAGAAATGGGTAAAAATGCTTCTTTAAAGAGATTAAATTATTGTAACTGGAAAAGAACATTATGACTGAAAATGCCAAGAAAAGGATTGGAATATTTTAAATTTGTCATTGAAACATTCTATTTTAATCAAATCCAACATTCTATACGTATATGATATACTGGTTATTCTTAGTACTCCTACCTATTTTTTGAAATCAGTATGTTATTAGAAGGACTGCTTTTACAATGTGGTAGGTTTTGTTGTTTTTTTGATAATGGAGACTAATGTGAGTGTTTAATCAAGTTGCGTAATGTTTTTCTCATGAACTATAGGACAAAGATGTTACAAAGAGAAAGAAAATGATTATATGTGAAAAAACAGAACACATTCATACAAAACTCTGAACCAAACATTTCCCTTTAAGTCAAAATTCTACGAAGTTGTAAGTAGCGTTATTTAGCTCAACTTTTGAGAGTGAGTCTGTATTATTCCTCATTTGTGCTGAATTTATCTCAATGCCTTTTCCAGTATCCAATGTATTGTCTTTTCACTATTAAATTTACTTCAGGAATTGGTCCAAGTGAGCTGCCATCCCATTAATGGCTAAAAATTGCTGTCAAACTTTTCAACAAAAGTTATGCCTCTGTGTTCTTCTGTTTTATTTCTTCCTATCTGGTCAAAAATTTTGACCCCCTTCTATTACCATATACCACTGAATCAAACAAAAGTTGTCTTTTTTGGTGATTGACAAGAAACGATGATATAAGATAAATTATCTATGTTAGTTTTCAGTAGTTTTTCCTTCCACACTGCTCATTTTTCTCCATAGCTTTCACTTTTCTCATCTTTCTCCCATAATTTTCTAACACGTCAAGGTGGTTACTGCTTTTCTTAATATGCTCAGAAGATGACATGGTTCATCTTGAAATGTTGCAATTATTGTGCGGAATTCTGTTGCAGAGTTTGAAATAATTTCAGAAAAGTAAAATCAAACAAAAATATTTATGAGCACAGTCTGTGGTGGGAGCATTTGAGGATACAGAGAAACATACGCAATGCCTGCTTTTAAAATGTTTAAGATCTCTCCATTAGGAAACTCAAGACTCATGTTATGAAACTTCAGTCTCAGTAATAGGCTGACACAATGGAGTGTACACTATTAGGAGCTACCAGAAGTTAGTATTAATTGATAAAAATTCAATGAGCACATTCAGTATTCAGAGAACAGGAATATCACTTTGTATTGAGTTGAAGAGTGGAGTCAAGACTTCAGCAGCTTGAGATCAGTTGAGAGATTTGGGTATGTGATGGGGGAAAGCCATGGAGAAGCTGAAGAACAATTCAGAGGAAAGCAAGAAAACTAGAAAGCACCTCAAATAAAGAACACAGAACGGGGAAATGTCCAGAGATAACAAATTGATCACAGTGCTTTACAGATAGTGAATGATCAGTTTTAGAGAGAGAGAGGAGAATCCAGATTCTGTTTGTGGGGAATCAGAGCCAAGGTTACTGATCAAGAAAGAATAATGCTCAGAGCAGAGTTTTCTATAGATTAATAAGGTATCATGTGCTGCACTATTTGGGGATGATCTAGGGTTGCCTGACTGATTTAGAAAAGGGCTATTGAAGGAGAGAATGTGTGTCTTATTTAGAACAGGGTTTTTCAAAAGTTCCCATCACACCTGAGGGGCTGTGGAGGGGAAAGGACTTTCATTCCCACTTCCTTACCCACTAACAAGGTTAAGTTCCTGAAGCTTATGGCATATACAAGTGTGGAGAGCAAAAATATCTAAGATATCAACTCATTAACATTTAAAGACTACAAGTCTCCACTAAAATACAACCAATAACCCACTTGTATATTTACGTGCATATGTGCACATGCATATAACAAACCCTTCCGTGAACACACGTGTGCATAAGACTGAAATTTTGGCTCAAAATGATAAGAGGTAATGCTTTAATTCTCCTTCTCAAAGATTATATACGTATACATACATACACACGCACACACACACACACACACACACACACACATACCTGAAAGGTTTACATTTTTAAAAAATCTATTTCTTCCAACTAAATGCCAGAAACTTAAAAGATGCTTCACAAAAAAAAATGTAAATAAAAAATGAGGAAACAGCTAATCACAGGTCGAGTTACAATACATGATGGAAAATTCCATTGCAACCAAAGCCAAACAGCATAGGAGACTCCAAAAGATTGGAACTGGGTCTGTGGTGTGCCATATTTGAGGCAGTGATGAGTTAGCCCACAGCCTGGCAGCCGTACACAGAGCTGCAATGATGAACTGGATGCAGGAGTATGGAGGTGAATAGAACAATATTTGATACTGTGGTGATTTTTCTTAAAGGAGTTGGAACAGAACAGAAACACAATAACCATGTCATTGCAAATAATGGGAGATCGGACATTGATAGAGTAACTGTGTGCCACACTCTACTCTAGAACCCACAGTTACTAGAAAAAGCAAAAATGGACGTGACTCTTGCTCTTCTGGAATTTACAATCCAGAAAGGGAAAATATATGTAAACTAATTGCAAAAATATATGTGCATATTAGGTAATATGAAGAAAATAACTCAATCCTGACTGAGCATGTGTGTATACCCATGCTTCATGAGAAAGTGAGGTCTGGAAAACTTCCCCGAAAAATGAACATTATAGATAAGACTAAAGATGAGTATGTATTAACTCGGTAAAAGGAACTAGAGGAACAATTTCTGGGGATAGGGGAGAAGCATGTGCAATAGCACAAGAGAAGGAAAAATGATATATCTGGGGTACAGAAAGACTGCAGTTTTGGCTCGAAAAGCAAGTGAGAGTGAAGATGTGTTATGAGTGGAATCTTTCAAGGTCATCATTGGTGATCATGAAGTTAACAACATAGTAAAATTTTTAAGAATTGTACCTCTGCCTATTGTGCTATGGTCTGAATGTTTGTATATTGCCCTCCCCCTCCAAATTCATGTATTGAAATATTTACCCCAAAGGGACAATATTCAGAGGTGGGACATTTGGAAGGTGATTAGCTAACAAAGATAGAGCCCTCATGAACAAATTAGTGTCTTATAAAAGAAGCTCCAGACACCTGTTTTTTTGTTCCTTATAAATAAAAACATAATAATCACATGTACTAACTGGGTACCCTACAATGCTTTTATATCTGTGTACCTGTGTAATGCTTAAATCAAGTTAAACAAACCTATTTCCTTCCTCAATCATCTAACAGTTTCTCATGGTGACAATGCCCACTATCTTTTTTTCTACTCCTCCCACTCTTTGAGGACATTCCCCTTTATGCCGGTTCTCACAAACATGGGCGAAAAAACTAACACATAAAAAAAAAAATCCTGATTCTTTGTGTAGGAATTCGTAGGTCCCAATGTGTGAGAAATGAATTATTTTGCTTCTAAGCTTCCTAGTTTATTTCATAACAGCAGCCTGAACTAAATGAAGCACACTAACAAGGGGATTTTTTTATTTTTTTATTTTTTATTTTTTATTTTTTCAGAGAGAAGGACAGTGAGAGAGAGAGAGAGGAGAGACAGAGAGAATCAATTTTTATTGAGTTTTTCACATGGCCCTTGTTGCTCTGACACTTAGTTGTGTACGTGGGTTGCTGGGGTTTGAACCTGTATACTTGCGCATGCCGGGCAAGTGCCATAACCACCAAGCCATCGCTCCAGCCCACAAGGGGACATTTTGAAACAATTACTATGCTGGGTTTGGGGGAACGATAAGAGGCGGGCAAGAGTGCCTGCAGGAAGATCAGTTAAGAAGCTCTGGCCACAGTTTAGGTGAGAGATTAAGGTATCCCTGGAGACAAGAGGAGGAGCTCAGGGTTATTCAGGAGGAACATTCAACTCTGTTTACTGGTGGATTATGGATTTGAGATAAGGTAAAGGATGACTTGAAAGTGAATGCTCAGGTCTTATGAGGACAGCACAATGAGATGAGAGATTTAGGAAATCACAGGATGGAAAGAACAAACCTTTTGAAAAAAGGGGTTGAAAAAAAATTGTGATTTCAGGTCAGACATACTGTATAGGAGATGTTGTGAGGCAGCCAGTGGGTGAATAAGTGCACAGAGAATGGAAGACAAGGTTGAGCTCAAAATACAGAATTAACAAGCATTGATATTTTTGATGGCATATGTTAATGGGGGGAATATGATTATCATTTAGTGAAAGGAAATAAAAGTAGGACCAAAATCTGGAAAACTCCTGCATTGATTGTTATGAATGGGAACATGAATGTGCACAGTTTATTTACAGAAGAAATTAGAGGAAAACCAGAACAGAGTGATGTTGCAGTCCAAGGGAAGAGAAGGAAATATATAAACATGGAAGAAACAGTGAATAAAGAGGAGCTGAGGATGAAAAGTCCAGTAAAAGAAGAAATAAGAAAGGCCCAGGAAATTAGCTTCATGAAAATATTTTGTGATGCTAATCTCTTTTTTTCCTCCTATTACAACTAATATCTGATAGTTTGTTAATGCAAAGTTTATTTAAAAATTTAATATGTATACAAATTTACATACTTATCTCCACCATCAGGACATACAATTGTTACCCCTGTAAAAGAATCTTGCATGCTATAACTTTATAATCATATTTTCCCCCAAATCTAAATCCAAACCCTGGCAAACACTGACCTTCATCACCACAGTTTTGTTTATTCAAGGTCACATATATTAAATCATATAGTATGTAACATTTTGGAATTTGCTCCTTTCACCAAGCATAAGCCTGCGGAGATTCACTCAAGGTTTATTTTTTGTATCCATAGCTTCTTTTTTTAGCTTAAATGAAATTTATTCTAATTGACATAAAAATAAGAATGGTGCATATTCATGGTATACATGTATGCATAGTATACATGAAATACATGTATACATTGTATAATGTTTAAATCTCTCTTCACATTTATCATGAAACACTCAAAACCTGTTATTCTAGCTTTCTGACACAAATGCCATGCAAATGTTATCTATAATCATCCTACTGTACAATAGCAGACCAGACTCTCTTATTCCTAACTATGTCCTAGCTCCCCTTGATCACCCTCTCTCCACGCTCACTCTCCCTCCTATCACAGAGGCTGGTAACAATGTTTTGAATCGCAAATTCCATGAAATCAAAATTTTTTTTTTTTTAGATTTCTACCTGTTAGAGAGATCATGTGTACTTACTTTTTTGGTCTGGCTTATTTCACTTAAGATAATGATCTTCAGTTCTACCCATGTTGTGGCAAATGGAAGGATTTCATTTTTTTCTGACTAGATAGTATTCAACTATGTTTATGTACCACCTTTTAAAAAACCCATTCATCAGTTAATGGACACTGCTTGTTTCCATTTATGGGATATTGTGAATAGTGCTACAATAAACATGTGAGTGCAGGTGTCTGTGGAATGCTGATTTTATTTCTGTCGATGTGTACCTGTGAGTGAAATTGCTGGTTCACATGTTAGTTGTATTTTTAGTTTTATAAGGAACATCCATACTGTTTTCCATTATGGCTATATTAATTTATACTTCCACCAAGAGTGTGCAAGGGTTTCTTTCCCCCACATTCTTGCCAGCACCTGTTATCTTTAGTCTTTTGATAACAGTCTTTCCTACTGGAGTGAGTTGATGTCATTGCAGTTTTGATTTAAAATTTCCTAGTGATTAGTGATGTTGAGTATTTTTTTCATATAGGTTGGTCATTTGTCTGTTTTCCATGGGAAATGTCTGCTTTAATTTATTACCTATGTTAATCAGTCTATTTGTATTTTTGCTATTGAGTTTTCTGACTTCCTTATATATCCTGGATATTAAACCTTTGTCAGATGCATGGCTTTTTTTTTATTACTGAGTAGAGTTTTATTTGACTACAACACCACAGGCTGTTTATCCATTCATCTGATGAAAGACAGCTCATTGTTTCAACCTTTTACTTATTATAAACCGAATCTGATATAAACATTAAGATGCGAGTATTTAGGTAAATGAAGTTTTTATTTCTCTAGGGTAAAACCAGGAGAAGATTTATAAGATCATATGGCAAATGTTCCTTTACCTTAGAACTTTTCCAGAGTGGCTGTACCATTTTTATCACCACAATGTATGTGAATTCTAGTTGTTTACATTCTAAACGACACTTTGTGGAATCAATATTGTTAAAGTTTTTCCTTAATTCACATTTTTTTAATAACCAATGATGCTGTACAATTTTATTAATTTTATTTATCATCCCTATATACTCTTCAGTGAAATGTGCGTTCAATTCTTTTGCCCATTTTAAATTGGAATTTCATTTTCTTACATATGAGTTTTATAAATTTTATAATGCATTTCTTTACCATATGTGATTATTTCTTTCACTTTTATAGTAGTATTCTTTTTTATTAGGAATTCAATTGTTGTACAATCATAAATGCATATAAATTAACAATAGGGTATGCATTTGATCCTAATCCAGAGTCACTCCCATATTGCCCACTCCCCAGTCTCTTGATTCTTCTATATTTCCCCCTATAACAGTTATAAATGCCCATATACATTTATATATATATATATATACACACACACACATATACGATTATGAATTTTCCAAAATTAAATGACTGCATTAGTTTTATTTGCCTTCTCAGGGGGTAAAGAGTATGTTACTTCGTTGATTGTGTCTGCAGATCCCTCCCTATTTTCCCTCCATCTTTCCCCCATCCCTTTCCTTCCCCTACATATTTATAGTTCCCCTAGATTATGTGCTGCTATGCCTTTGGCGAGTCCAAACAAGAACTTGACCACCTTTCACCCATGCCTGGGTTTTGCTCTAGCCTTCACAAATGAAGGAAAACATTTGACCCTTGAGTCTTGAGTTTGTCTAATTTCGCTCAGCATTTCTTCCCTTTCCATCCATTTACCTTCAAAGGCTGTTGTATTGTTGTTTCTAATAGCTTAGTTGAACTCCAGTGTATGTATATATATATACCAGAGATTTTGGATCCATTCACTAGTGAGGTACATCTGTGTTGATTCCATGATTTAGCTATTGTAAACTGAGCTGCTATGAACATTGATTTTGCTGTGTTGCTGTAATGCACTGATTCTAACTCCTCTGGGAAAAATACCCAGAACAGGGATAGGTGGGTCATATGCTGGTTCCATCCCTAATTTTTTGAGGAATCTCCACATTGCTTTCCATAGTGGCTGTACCAGTCTGAACTTCCACCAACAGTGTGCTGCTGTTCCTATCTTCCTATAACCCCTCCAGCATGTTTTACTGTTTCCTTTATTCTCCTTTGCTTATCTGATTGGAGTGACGTAAAATCTTAATTTGGATTTAATTTGCATTCCTCTGATTACTAGTGATTTAGAACACTTTCTCATGTATTCATTGGCTTGCTAGATTTCCTCTGCTGAGAAGTTTCTGCTTAGCTCTCTGGCTCATTTATTGATTGGATTATTTGTGGTTTTGATTTAAGATTTTTGAGTACTTTGTAAATGTTGGATATATTTCCCCTGTCAGAAGAATCACAGGCTATGATTATCTCACATTTTGTAGGTTCTCCTTTGACAGTTTTGACCAATTCCTTGGCTGAGAAAAAGCTTGTTAATTTAATAGCATCTCATTCTTTAATTCTTGATTTTAATTCTTTTACTTTGGGAATCTTATTGAGAAAGTTATTGCCTACTCTGATATGCTGGAGTGTTGGTAATAATTTTTCTTCTAGCAGTTGTCTAGTAGGTGGTTTAATTCTTAATTCTTTGATCCATTTTGATTTGAATTTTGTGCAAGGTGATAGGTAAGGATTTAATTTCAACTTCCTGCTAGTGGTTCTCCAGTTTGTGCATTTGTTTAATAGACTGTCATTTCTACATATTATATTTAAATACCCTTTGTTGAAGATCAGATGTTTAAAGATTTGTGGGTTTGTCTCAGAGTCTTCAATTCTATTCCATTCATTTTAATTCCTATTTTGATACTAGTACCATGCTATATTTGTTGCTATAGTTATATAGTATAATTTTAAATCTGGTATTCTGAGACTACCAGTTTTGTTTTTCTTGCTTAGTAATATTTTGGCTATTCTGAGTTTCTTGTTCCAAATGAATTTGAGGATTATTTTGTTATATCTGTAAAGAATGACATTGATATCTTGATGGGGATTGTGTTGAATCTGTATCATACTTTTTGCAGGGTGGTCCTTTTAACTGTATTATTTATGCCTAATCAAGAACATGGAATGTCTTTCCATGTTCTCAGCTCTTCTTCAATTTCTGTCTTTAATGTTCAATAATTTTCATTGTAGAGGTCTTTTACTTCCCTTGTTAGGTCAATTCCCAAAAATTTTATTCTTTTTGAGAATATTGTGAATATGACTGATTTCTTGATTTCTTTTTCTGTCCTATTGTTATTAGTGTATAGGTAAGCTATTGATTTATGTGTGTTGATATTGTAGCCTACCACTTTGCTAAATTTGTTTATAATCTCAAGCTATTTTCTGAATTTTCCAGACATAGCATCTTGTCAACAGCAAGAACGGAAAGTTTGACTTCCTCTCTTCCTATTCTTTTCCCTTTGATTTTCTTCTCTTGCCTGATTGCTGTGGCTAGGGTTTTGAGGACTATATTGAATAAAAGTGGTTTTTGTACTTAATTCTGCTTAAGTGATGAATCATACTTATTGATTTGCATATGTTGAACCATGCTTGCATCCCTGAAATGAAGCTCTCATGATTGTGATTAATTATTTTCTTAAGATACTTTTATTTATTTTATTTTTATTAAAAAGAGAGAGTGAGGGACTGTAGCAGTGCCTCAGCAGTTACACTGTTTGCCTGGCACATGTAATGGCATGGTTTCATACCCCAGTACCATGTACACACGAAGTGTCTGAGCAGCAAAAAGCACATGAAACATTAAATATTCTTCATTCTGTCTTTCTCTCTCACACACCGTCACCTTCTCTCTTTAAAAAATACCCTTTTTCTGGGTTTGAGGTAAGATTGGTCTTCCTTTTGTAAAGATTTGAGGTGGAGCTTTAGCTTATTTGTAATGCATCCTGCTTTTTATGTAGGCACTTAGTGCTATAAATTTTCCCCTTTAGAATGCTTGATGTCCCAGA
>PVKS010053192.1:0-10490 GCA_004027875.1 Aplodontia rufa
CATTTTGATTTGATTCTTGTGCAAGGAGAAAGATATGGGTCTAATTTCAACTTTCAGCAGGTGGATGACCAGTTTGTCCAGCACCATTTGTTGAAGAGGCTGTCACTTCTCCATGTAATATTTTGTCTCCCTTTGTCAAAAATCAGATGTTTAAAGATTTGAGGATTTGTTTCAGGGTCTTCTATTCTATTCCATTGGTCTTCTTTCCTGTCTTGATACCAGTACCATGCTGTCTTTGTTACTATGGCTCTATAATTATAGTTTTAAGCCTGGAATGGCAAAACCACCTGTTTCATCTTTCTTGCTTAGTAGTGTTTTGGCAATTCTTGGTTTCTTGTTGTTCCACATGAATTTGAGAATTGCTTTTTCTATGTCTGTGATTGACTTCTTAAAACATTTTCAAGATATGTTGTAATAGGGCTGGAGTGGTGGCTCAGCGGTTACAGGGCTTGCCTGGCAAAGCACGAGGACCCAAGTTCGAACCCCCAGCACCACATATACAGCAAAGTGTCAGAGCAACAAAAGTCACATGAAAAACTGAATAAAATTGATTCTTTCTCTCTCTCTCACTGTCCCTCTCTCTTAAAAAAAAAGATATATTGTAACATATATCAGTTCTTCATTCCTTTTAATGGCTAAATAATATTTCATAGTATGGATATACCAATTTTTGGTCATTCATCTGTTGATGGCATTTGGATTGTTCCCACTTTTTGGCTACAGGAATAATATTATGAAAATTAGTGCATAAGTTTTCCAGTTCTCTTGGTTATATAGTTAAGAAATTGCTGGGTCATATGGTAAGTCTATATTTAACTTTCTGAGAAGCTGCCAAATAGTTTTCCAAAGCAGCTGTACCGTTTTACGTTCCCATCAGCAATGCATCGGAGTTCCAGTTCTCCACGTTCTGGCTAACTTTCGTTACTGTCTCTTTTTATATAGTCATCCTAATGGGAGTGCAGTGGCGGCTCATTGTTTTTTTGATTTGCATGTCCCTACTTCCTAATGTTGTCTTGCATTTTTTCCTATATTTTTTGGCCATTTATACTTCTTCTTTAGAGAAATGACTTCCATGCAAATCCTTCACCCAGCTGGGTGTGGTGGCACTTGCCTATAATCCCAGCAACTCAGGAAATTGGGGCCCTTTTTACCTATATCATTTGCAGATATTTTGTCTCTTCTTTCTGTGGGTTGTCTTTTCACTTTCTTCTTGGTTTCTTTTTTTCTTTTTGAAGAGAGAGAGGGACAGTGAGAGGGAGAGAAGGAATCAATTTTATTTTTAGTTTTTCATGTGGCTTTCATTTGTCTGACACTTCATTGTGTGCGTGGTGCTGGGGTTCAAACCCGCATTCTCGTGCATGGCAGGCAAATGCTGTAACCGCTGAGCCACTGCTCCAGCCCCTTCTTGGTTTCGTTTGAAGAAAGAAACCCAGGGGCACTTTACCACTGAGCTAAGCTCCCGGCCCTTTTTATGTTTTATTTTGAGACAGGATCTCGCTAACTTGATGAGGGTCTCTATAAATTGCCCAGGCTGGCCTTGAATTTGTGATCCTCCTGCCTCAGCCTCTCAAATTGCAGGAGCTACCGTAACTGCAGCTGGCGGGTTTTTAATTTTGATGTGAATTTTACCTTGTTGGTTACTGGATACTTTTGTATTCCTATAAACATCCTTGAGCTTTGTTCTGGGATGCAGTTAACTGGAAACAGCTTGATCCTTTCAGGTTTTGCTTTTATGGTTTGTTAGGTGAGCAGTTCTCTAGGGCTGTTTCTCAGTACTGAGGCAAGACCTTCCTAAATACAGTCTTCATTGCCCTGAAATTACAGTTTTTCTTGTATGCCTGGTGGAGACAGCTCTGTGTGAGGGATGACCACTGCTTCAGATGGCTCCTTTCCTGGCCTTTGCTGGCTTCTCCCCAGTGTGCCTCTGAACACTTGGGGCGGGGATCCTAGTGGGCCTCTGGCTTCTTTGTGCACAGCTCCCTGCTCCAAGGTCCTCTGACTTCCTCAGTCCTTAGGCTTCAGCTTTGTCTTCTTTTTCCATTGTGTGTTGGGGCTTCACTTGGGTTTCCCTTGTCCGTGCTGTGGCTGGGAAATAGTCTCAAGGCAGGCACTTGGGAAACTTTTCGGATTTAACTTCATTTGGTTTTTGTCTCTCAGAGGCAAAATGCCCAGCATCCTGAAAACCATGTTTCATGTATTTTGTCTGTTTTTGTTGTTTTTTTTTTCTGGTCCCTATTATTCCATCTTTCCCAGAGGTGGAATTCCTTTTGTTTTTCCTAATGTGGTGAATGGTACTGCCAGCTACCTATTGGCTGTATTAAGTAACCGGGAATTACCTTTGGCACTTCCTTTTCCCTTATTTTACATTTCAAATTATCAAGCCTTACAGAATCCATACTTTTTCACCTGCTCCTTGGCCACTGCCTTGATGCATGCTCTCGTTCATTTCTCTTTTGCAACCCAAGTTTTCTTCCTGGCCCTTTAATCCTCCTTCCATGCTACCTACAATAGTAGTCTTTCTAAAACGAAAATATGGTCTCTGCACTTGGAATCCTTCCTGGACTACCCGTTTCCTCCTGTGTGAACTTCACATGCGGCCTCCATGTGTGGCGTGCGCAGCCTTTGGTGGCACGGTCTCTGCCCGTCTCCCCAGACTCTCTTCCTTGCACACCTTCCCCTGATTTCAGCCATATGAAATACTACAGTTCTCTGGAACTCTTTGCTCTTCGGTGCTCCTGTGCCTTCACACCATAGTATACTTGGAATGCCTGGCTTCTTCCAGCCTCCCAAGCCTCCATCCACCGGGCCCCATTCAAATGTCACCTCTTGCAGTTGTTTCCTTGTCCTCCTCCCCCCTGTGATTGACCCCTCTCCTTTGTTCTCCCTGGACTCTGTACATGACCCTATGCTGACACATCGCACACTATTGTGATTGTTATTTCTGGACTGTTCTCCAAGATAGAAACAATAGTCATTTTCTAGGATGATAGTGGGCTATGTAGGGATCATACAGATAGAAAGGGATGCAAAATTTAGAGTAGAATCACATGAATTCCAGCACCAAATCCCATAATACTTAAAGGAAATAATTGGAAATGAATGAAATAATGCAAAATAGTTGAGGTACTTAACATTATTTTCACCTGATTTTATTCCATTGAATTGGGACCTAATACAGAATGCAGTATGACCTCATTCACTGTCACAACCAAAATAAAATTGCACAAAGAATAATGTCTGGAAAAAAATCAGTGTTTTAAAGTGATATTTAGGAGTCTAAAATGTTGGTAACCAAAGCAAGAGGGAAAAATCATACCAGCAATATTTAATAGAAAATCTAATGGGAAGATCCGAAGAAAATAATCTGTTGATATATAAGTGATCATTTTGTCACAGGAGAAATGATCTAGATCTAGCTATACAATTTAATCAGTTTAGAATACATATAAGAGTGTGTTCGCCCTTAAGGAAGATCAGGGCTTCTCAGTGCTGCTTCCCGGCCGGTGCTGTGAGGGCTGGTTGAAGATGTATAGAAGTCCCCTTTGTGGGCATCCTCATCAAGGTAAGAGTATTAAAGAGTTGAGTGAGTGTGTTTCTTCCCGTTAGTGGAAGTTAAAGTTGATCAAATTTGCTTATATTGCTGTGGCATTATCTCATGGCCAAAGCAGGTAAAAAATTAGTCCCATAGTATTAGTGTTTTTGAGAGAGAAAGGAAGGGAGGGAGATTGGCAAGACCCAATCTGCAGTGTAGACTTGAAGGCTTGAGACTCAGGAGAGCCAGTGATCCAGGTCTAAAGGGGGCCACTGTCCAGCAGACCTCAGCAGACTGGCTGAGGCACGTTTACATTATGGAATGCAGTCTGCTGGTTCAGAGTTCACTGATTTAAATGTTAATCTCATCCAAAAATACTTTCCAAATTGACATAAAATAACCATCACACCTACCAAGCAATAAAATGAGTAATTAGTTGGCATTCACAAAAATGTTTACTGTATGGGAAAATTCATCACATCATTTTGTAAACCTCTGGGATTTATGGAGAAACTAGATTTCTTGAGTTATTAGCATTAATCAATGGAATCTAGGAGGTACTCATTGTAAATAGAATGTGGTCTCCTTTTTTTCCACTAAAAGCAATAGAAACCCCATTAATCTTTTTGTTTAAAACCATCACGAAGATTCTTGCTGACGGTTTAGGATCATGGTCTGCAAAGGATTCACAGAAATCCTATTTGGTTCTTTGTTAGCAACTTTTGTTTTTGTAATTCCCTAATTGGTATGCTGCCTTCAGGAACAGCTGGGGACCTCTTTGAACCAGCCATCTGCACAGTTAGTTCCCGGGATAGTTTTATTTGCTTAGATTAGCCTAGGCACCTCCAGAGCAATTGCACCTAAATATGCTTCTTCTGTGCTAGGGAGCTCTTGGCTTTGTTTCCCTGGAAGGGCCATACTTACGCTGATGGTGTCATAATACTACGACCAATGAGAAATTACACATTAGTCATTGAATCAGTTTGAATCCAATCAATGGTAGAAACCACACAGTATATGGGGAAGTTTAAAGTATTACTAAATGCTAAGAAATGAATGACTGTGAGATATAAGGAAATTCTGTGTGGTTCCCTGGCCCCAAGAGAGAACCCCAGGAAGGAGGACAGACTTGGAAGGAGTCCCCTTCCCAAGACCAGTGTTCATACTCGCTGGAGAAGGTGTGGTTCAGCCACACAAGGGCTGAGAATTGGCTGTTTTGTTCTGATCTGCAGTTGCCTGGCCAGCAGGAAGCAGCCCTCTGGGGTGCAGGCCAGGCACAGGCTGAGCAGCTGATGGCGAGGCTGAGTAGAGGGAGCAGAAGCTTGGCATGGGCAGAAGGCTTTTGCAGTGCTGGTTTCCGTGTGGAGAGGCCTTGAGACAGCTGTCATTAGGCCAAGCCAAGTCTGTAACGTTGGCAAGGACCTGCACATTCTGGGTCCATGACCGGAGTAGAGTTACAGACCCTTCATGCTCAAACTGGGAGAGCCCTTTCCTCCTGCAGTGTCCCTCCATCCCTCCAGCACTCTCTACAGAAGGAGTCGGGTAAAGGCAACATGATTAAATGAATTCTGCCCATTGCGGCAGAGCACAGGTGTTAGAGAGGCCATGCATAAGGCAGCTTGTGCATTCATAGTCCTGCCATGTCTGGATCCGTTTTTTTCTCTTTACTCAATGTCAACTGTGGACTGACTCCCTCAACGATATTAAACCCTACCTACTGTGAAGAAGAGGTAGTCCAAGAACAGAGCTCTGAGTTTTAGTGCCATAATCTGAGCTCCTTATTCAGTAGTAGTTAAATAGGTTGTGAAGTAGAGGTGTTAACTGTTAAGTATTAAATTTGTTACTTTTTACCCCTAATTCTTGGGATTTCTCCAGTGGTGCCAGTTTTGGAGTTGGCTAGTCTAACTATATACATGTCCAGAGATATTTATTACAACTAATTGAAGAAAAAATATATGTATATTTTCTTTGATTATATTGGGAATGACAATGAAACAGAAGTTTTGAGATGAAGTTGATTGCCCTCTTCCAGTGGCTGGTGAAACTGGAGTTTCCTCTCCTTTTGCCAGCCCATGGGGTCTGTGAGAGGTGCAGGCCGCTGTAGCCAAGAGGTGTTGCTGCTCTGGATGGTGGGCAGTGCCCTCCAGTGTTACAACAGACACCAGCAGTTCACTGCCAATTCTTTCTTGCTTCTGGGTTCTTGTCTTATGAATTCAAAGAATGAAATCCACAGACTAGGATGAGTGAATGGAAGAATGATTTATTAAAGAGAAACAGGAACAAAACTCTTGCATTGTGCAAGAGGAGACCCGAATGGCAGGCTTTCTCCACTTAAGTGTGCTCAGCTAGGGGTCACTGCTATTGATCCAGACTTATGCAAATTAGTGTTTGAGAAAGTGTTAATGCTATTGGTTCAAAATTATGCTAATTAGGATTTGGTAACATACAAAAAATGTTGGTCCCGATTTATGCTAATTAAGATTTGGAAACCCATTATTAGCACTATTTGTCAATCTCAAGTCCCAACTTCCATTCAGGTTTGCCTTGCTTCCATTTTCTCCCACTTCCTGGGGATGCAGGGGGTTGATGGTAGTGAACTGTGCACACTCAGTGTGTGTGCGTGTGTGTGTGTCAGGAGCTGCAGTGCTGTGTGAAGCCAGTTTCTGTAGCAGGCCTCTGTAGGTGGCCAGGTGTGATAGGTTGATGTCAGTGCTCCTTGACTTGCCTGGGTGCTGGCTGGCCATGCTGCAGGCCCACTGCTCCTGCATGGCAGGCTCCATGCAGCCGAGGGCTGTGCTTGCTGTCTGTGCTGGACACGAGGGCCACCACTCCATGGCACTCTGGCTCCACAGTTTGGACGCCGGGAAGCCAGGTCAATAATTTATATACATAACTGTTAATAATTTGAGCATGGTGGCACATGCCTATAATCCTGGCAGTTTGGGAGGCTGGGAGATTATAAGTTCAAAGCCAGCTTCAGCAATTTAGTAAGGCTGTAAGCATCTTGGTGAAACCCTGTCATAAAAAATAAAGGGCTGGGGATGTAGCTTAGTGGTTAAGCTTCCTTGGGTTCAATCCCTGGTGCCAAAAAAAAAAAAAAAAAAAGGTTAATAATTTGGTTTTAAATTATATCTTATATTTAAAATGTTTCATTTTTATTGTTGATAATTATTTAAAAATAAAGTTCTAGAATGCTATATCAGTTTGTATAATTTTGCAAATGAAGTTGTTGAACAACGAACAGACATGTTACTTGACAAAATAATCTTTAACAATGTTACATTTAAAAAATTCAGTAGACATTTCCCAAGTCCCTGCTGAGCCCTTGTGCTAGGCATAGATCCTTCAGACACTTCCAGATCTTGCTTTTCTTAGATCAGGTTGTCTAGTCAGCATCCTTTTCTTGTGAATTTCTGAACTTTTCATCCCTGGATCAATAAATAAATGTGACAGATGTCTTACACTGCTTCTCTTAGTTGAATCTGTCAGAAGTATCCATCCACTGAATGGCTGCTAATGACACGTTGGAGATCTGCACAACGCCACAGATGCGTGCTAGTAGGGTGGCGGAAAGCAGTGCCGGAATTGCCATGCTCCAGGTTCTCTACTTTTCCTGTGCTCTGTGGGGATTTCTTTGTTCCCAAATGGATTTTTCAGACTGCAGTTTTAGGAATCTGTTGTCTAGTCTGGTGACTTAGCCCATGCATAGTGATTCTGCAGAGAAAGGTAGGAGACTGAGATGGTCTCACAAAATGTCTGTAAGGTAAAGCTTATTACAAAAAAAAAAAAAATCTGAGATAATGCCTTTCAGTTTTGTTAACAGCCATCAAATGGGGGTGGCGTTCTTGCTGCTTTTCTCACTCTACAGTCAGCCACTTTCCCATTTATTCCTCTTTTCCTCAATCGCATTTCTGAATGTTTTCCTGCACTGCAAATTGCAGACAATTACTATATTCTGCTTGAGTCTCTCTGCACCCTCTCAGCAGCCATCCTTTTTCTGAACATATGGTTTCCCTGCTTTATGTCACCCCCAGTGACCCATCCTGGGGAGAAGGCACTCTCAGCTCTTTTCTAACTAGTTACTACATTCCATTAGCTCTGCAAATAGCTCCAGACAAAGAAGTAGGGCTTTCTAGCTTAAGTGAAAGAGGTAGATATATTCACTACATGAAACTCTTGCTTGGTTACCTGAAAGAAACTAAGAACTTAAGAGTCCTCATTCTCTTCCCTGCAATCCCCCGCATGGCCTGTTTAGTTAAATTTCCATATGAGGGCGATTCTGAAGTCTCTGTCCCTAGAAGGGGCCTCTTCCAGCTGGAATTGCCTGCTTGTGTCTGCTGGATTTAGGGGGTTCCAACGTGCCAGTTTATTCCAGAGTGACTTTTACTGTATTGACTTCCCATGGCAAGGGAAGGTTTTGCTTTTTCCAGATTATCCAGGTGATGAGACTGTTCTTGGTCAAGGGACAGCCTTTTGCTCCTGCTAGGCCACTTACCTCACCATCCCTCAAACACCCCACTCTTCTTCTCCGAGTTTTTGCATAAGGCACACCACGTCACTATCTCTCCGTCCCTTGACGTTCCATGATCTCTGTGGAGCGCTCTCCAGCTCTTCCAGCCCTCACTCTCCCCTGAACTTCTAACTTCCTTCTGGCTAGATTCCTGGGTCCGGGAGACTTAGCAATAGACAACTGCACTCACTCGGAATCTTTCTGGAATGAATGCATGAAACACAGGGGTTTGTGAGACCCTTTTGAACTACGCTGCATGCAGCTGTCTTGGCTCCTCCTCTGAAGACTTCCAGGTACAGGTTTCAGAGGTTCAGTCCACAGCTGGCCGACTCCATAGTGCTGGCCCAAGTGAGAGAACATCACCACGGAAGGGCCTGGTGGAGGGAGGCTGCTCAGGACATGGCACCAAGGAAGCAGAGCCCAAATCTAGAATTTCTGTTCACTGATTTTGCTTGTCCTTAACCCCTGTTGCCTGTCACTCTTAATGGTGTGCAATGATGTATCTTTTATGTGACAGTTTGTTTAAAGTATGTGTCTAATGCAGTTGAGGTTGAGTCATATTTTGGAAAATGAAATGAAAGATGAGAAAGCAGATGCAGGGTGTGGGGGTAGGTGATGAAGGTAGGGTGGCAGAGAACCGGGTCAGAGAGCAGCTGACAGGAGGGGCTGACTTGGGATGCTGGCTGCTTTCAGTGCTTACCAGACTCTCGACTTGGAAGTCACAGGCTTGGCGGGGCTGCCCAAATGGTGACCTGGCAAGTCTCTAGACTGGCTGGGAGAGCCCTCCAGGAAAACAAGAATAATAATGGAATGTTTACAGTGTGCCAGATATTGAGTTAATGCTAGGAAGCATGTTCATGCTTGAAACCTCAGCCACTCTGTGAAGTAGATACTGCTAACCACTTTTTTCTGCCTTTTTTTAATTGAGAAATTTATTTGTTGAATCATACAAGTTTTTAACAAAATATAAAATGTATGTAGATTCTGAAGATTAGATTTACCCCCAGGAGTGCCCCCCAAATTACCCACCCTTATCCCTCCCCTCCCCTTCCCACAACATCTCTAAAAATGTATTAGGTTGAATGACATTACACCTTATCCGGATTTAACACACGATAATAGACCACCTTTCTCAATGGCCAGGGTCTAGCTCCAGCCTCCTCAGATCAGTGAAGACATTCGGCCCCTGGTTCTCTGGGTTAAGCTGATTTTACTCAGCACGATTTCTTCCGTAGCCATCCATTTATCTTCAAAGGCTGCAATATCATTGTTTCTAATTGCTGAGTAAAACTCCATGGTATATACGTACCACAGTTTTTGGATCCATTCATCCAGTGAGGGACATATAGGTTGTTTCCATAATTTAGCTATTGTAAATTGAGCTGCTATGAACATAGATATTGCTGTGTCAGTGTAATGTGCTGATTCTAAGTCCCCTGGAAAGATACCCAGGAGAGGAGTAGCAGGATATGGTGAGCTCATCCCTAGTTTTTTGAGGATTCTCCACACTGCTTTCCAGAGGGGCTGTACTAGTCTGCAGCTCCACCAACAGTGTGCTAGTGTGCCTATCTCTCCACAGCCCCTTCAGCATCTATTATTGTTTATTTTCTTCATTTTTGCCAATCTGACTAGCGTGAGGTGATATCTTTTTTTTTCACATTTGTTAGAAGTATATAGTGATACAGGATACAGATGAGGGGGAAACATTATCAAAACAGTACCATTCAATGTGTATAAACTTTGTTATCCAGGGGGAATGCCAACACATAGATAAACCACTATGGGTTTCATCTGTTGTAGTTTCCCCCAGAAGAACTCATGCGTTAAATGTGTAGCTCGTGGAGGAATGACATTGGCTTCTGGGATGGTTCCCCCATCTTCGCAATCACCAGACTCCTATGAGTTCTTCATATACCCTCCCCCCTCCCCATCCCTTCCCTACACCTCCAAGTATCCTAGGGAGCTTTTGCCCCTGTTGCACTGAAAGTCATTCAATTTGAGGTTTTGTTAGGTCAGCTGTCTGTCCTACTGCTTCAACATAAATTCTAGTATCAACAGATGAGAGAAACCATTCGGCCCTTGAGTCTCTGAGCTTGGGAGACTTCACTAAGCATAATTCTGTCCATCTTCATCCATTTGATTTCAAAAGCTATAATATCATCCTCTCTAATGGCTGAGTAGTATTCCATAGTATATATGAACCAAAGCTTTTGTATCCACTCATCAAGTGAGCGGCATCTGGGTTGGTTCCATAATCTAGCTATAGTAAATTGAGCTGCTATAAACATTGATGAAGCCACATCGCTATAATACGCTGATTCTAAATCTTTTGGGAAAATTCCCAGGAGTGGGATAGCTGGGTTGTAAGGTGGTTCCATCCTTAATTTTTTGAGGATTCTCCACACTGCTTTCCATAGTGGCTGAACCAGTTTGCAGTCCCACCAGCAG
>PVKS010053193.1:0-10489 GCA_004027875.1 Aplodontia rufa
TAAGGGATGTGCCTCTCTGGGTTCAATCCCCAGTACCAGAAATAAAGTATGGAGTAAAATTAGAAATCAACAGCAGAAAGAAACTTCTGAAATTCACAAATATATGGAAATGTACACACCCCAAAATAATGAAGGGGAAAAGTTCACAAGAAAATTAAAAAGCACTTTGAAGCCTGGCATGGTGGCAAATGCCTGTAATCTTAGCAGCTCTGGAAGCTGAGAAAGGAGGACAACAAGTTCAAAGCCAGCCTCAGCAATTTAGCAAGGCCCAAAGCAACCTGGTAAAAACCTGTATCAAAATAAAAAATAAAAAAGACTAGAGATGTGGCACCCGTGGGTTCAGTTCCTCATACCAAAAAAAAAAAACCACTTTGAAATAAATGAAAACAAAACAGCATACCAAAATGTATGAGATTGTAACAAACAACACTTGGAAAATTTTAGCTGTAAACTTAAAAATTGTAGTTGTAAATAATACCAAAATCTTGGTCCTTTTCTCTGTTGGCAACCCAATAATAAGGGCAAGGTTTTGAGAAACACAAAAAAGTAGTTTTATTGATCTGCTAGCAAGAGAGAAACATAGGGGACTCCTGTCTCAGAGGCTGTGATTCTCCCTGCCAGAGGGAATGGAAAGCTTTTAAAAGAGGAATACAGTGACATAATTCTTATACCTATGAAGAACATTATATATATATATAGTATATACACTGACATTTATAACTGCTTGGAATGTACTTTGCTTTATCTTAGTTCCAACATTTCCCTCTTCTCCTCCCTTCCTATCATCCCTTGTTATTCTTCAAAATATTTGACAATGGGATTAAACATTTACTTTTTTATACAGGTATGCAGCATAGCTTGTTCAAATATCTTATGAAATATATTCCAACTGTATCACATAAATATCAACATTTTACATTTTTGTTGTATGGCTCTAAAACATGAGTTTTCTACTTTACACCTGAGCCTGGGTTTAGGTCCAGCCTCCACAAATGAGAGATACCATTTGGCCCTTGACTCTCTGTGTTTGACTAACTTTGCTCAGCATGATTTCTTCCAATGCCATCCATTTACCTTCAATAGATGCAATATCATTGTTTCTAACAGCTGAGTAGAACTCCATTGTATATACATACCAGGGTTTTTGGATCCATTCATCCAGCGAGGGGCATCTGGGTTGGTTCCATAACTTAGCTATTGTAAATTGTCCAGCTGGTATTCTTCAGATAGCCAATGCTTCAACACCTAGGTCTGGAATTTCTTCCTTTATTTTTGCAGTACATGGGGTTGAACCCAGGGCTTGATGCATGCCATGCAAGCACTCTACCCCTGAGCCACATCCCCAGCCAAGTTTCTTCATTCTTGTGGGCAGTGATATTTATTCTTCTGGGCAGTGAAGGACATGATAGCTTTGCTTGGGATGGGGAAAATGTTATCTTGTTTTCTCTCTCTGTTAAAATAGGGGGAGAAGAAGAAGAGTAAGGGAAAGGTCAATTTTAAAATAATTCATCAAAGCTGGGAATAGTTGCACACATCTGTAATCCCAGTAACTTGGGACACTGAGGCATGAGGATCACAGGTATGAGGTCAGCCTCAGTTACTTAATGAGGCCCAAAGCAACTTAGCAAGACCAGTCTCAAATTTTTTTCAAAAAGGGCTGAGGATATAGTTCAGTGGTTAGGTGCCCCTGGGTTCAATCCCTAGTACCAAAAAAAAAAAAAAAAAAAACTGTCAAGCAGCTTTATATTTTATACTCAAAAGCGTAAAGTGGACTCCCATTATGTAAATATTTGAAAAGATCTTAAATTAATAATTTATGCTTAGGAAACTAGAAAAGTAATCCAAAAGCAAACATATGAAAGGAAACAATAAAGATAAGAGCAGGAAAATGTGAAAGAGACAATGGAGAAAATCAGGAAAGCCGAAAGTTTATTCTTTGAAAAGATCAAACTGAGTATTGTAGCATATGCCTATAATTCCAGCTACTCTGGAGCTAAATTAGGAGTATGAAAAGTTGGGGGCCAGCCTCTGCAACTTAGCGAGACCCTGTCTCAAAATAAAAATAAAAATGACTGAGAATGTAGTTCAGTGGTAGAGTGTTTGCTTAGCATGTATGAGGCCCTCGTTCCATCCCCAGTACCTCACGTACCACAAAAGAAAAAGAAAGATCAACAAAATTCATCAACCATTAGCTAGATACACTAAGAGGTTAAAAAAGAAGACTCAAATGACTGAAATCAGTAATGAAAGAGTGGACATCACTACTGACTAATCAAAAGAGACCACAAAGTGTATGATACTATTTATAGAAAATGTGCACAATAGGCAAATCTGTAGAGACAGAAAATAGATGAATGGTTGCTTGGGGCATGGAAAGAAAACAGCAGTGACTCGTAATGGGTCCAGAGTTTAATTTGGGAGGAATAAAAATGCTCCAAAATTAGATATATAATGGCAACTGTTATGGACTAAATTGTGTCCACCCCCACCCCAAATTCACAAGCTGAAGTGTCAATATCTCAGAATGTGACTGTATTTGGAGATAGGGCCTTTCAAGGAGCAATTAAGGTGAAGTGAGTTCATATGAGTGGGCCCTAATATAATATGTTTAGTATCCTTTAAAAAAGGCGTAAAAGGTGCTGGAGCAGTGGCTCAGTGGTTATGGTGCTTGCCTGGCATGGGCAAGGACACAAGTTCACAACCCCAGCACCACATACACAATGAAACTTCGGAGCAATGAAAGCCACATGAAAAACTAAATAAAATTGATTTCTCTCTCTCTCTCTCTCTCTCTGTCTCACCATCCCTCTCTCTTTCAAGAAAAAAAAAGATTAAAGAAAAAAGTCAAGGAGGAAATCAGAAGAAACCAACCCTGCTAACATCTTGATCTTAGTCCTCTAGTCTGCAAAACTGAGAAAATTAAATTTTTGTTGTACAAACTGCCAAGTATGTGATATTTTGCTATGGCAGCCTTAGCAATGTAACACAGTTTACTCTGTAAACATGCTAAAAACCGTTCAACTGTACACCTTAAATGCTTGTAACTGTGGCAAGTAAATAATATCTCAATAAAGCAGTTTTTAGAACAGTATCCTAGGTAATGTCCCTCCCACAGCAAAGGTTGCAATTTTTGAATTAGACCATTGCTAACAAATAGACACTTCTGTCCCTGACCCTGAACTGAGTGCTGCTGTGTCATGGAGTTTGGTCAGTTGCTCAAGGACCTTGTGGTCAGGCATGCAAGACTGTCCAAGGACCATAGAGAATGAACAAGGACCAGGGTGAATCTAGGCTTGATTAAATACAATTTTTCCAGCCCTAAGAAAAATAGAACAGGGCTGGAGGGATGCTTGGTGGTGGCACAATGGCTTAGCATGAAGGAGGCCCTAAATTTAATCTCCAGCACCACACATACACAAAAAGTGTGAAAGAATTTCTATAGAATTCTAAAAGAAATCACAAACTTTAAAGCTTTATGAAATTTTGTTGTTTTATTTTTTTATGTGTGTTGGGTATTAAACCTTGGGCATTAGACCTTGGGCGTGCTAAACACACACTCTGTCACTGAGTCACACACCCAGCCCTTAATAATAAATCCTTTTTTATAAATATATATACAGAGAGAGATAATCAATTTTATTTATTTATTTTTCATCTGGCCTTTGTTTCTCCTGCACTTAGTTGTTTATGTGGTACTGGGGTTTGAACCCAGGTCCTCACACATGCCAGGCAACTGCAATCCAACCACTGAGCTTACTGCTCCAGCCCCAATAACAAATTCTTTTTTTTTGTAAGACAGAAGAACAGTGAGAGAGAGAGAGAGAAAGATAGAGAGAATCAAAAATTTTATTTAGTTTTTCACATGGTTTTCGTTGCTCTGACACTTAGTTGTGTACATGGGTGCTGGGGTTTGAACCCGTATACTTGTGCATGCCAGGCAAGTGCCATAACCACCGAGCCACCGCTCCATCCCCCGACCAATAACAAATTCTTAAAACCTGAAAAATATCAGGTTTTAAGAATAACAAAATATTTTTGTTTTATTTATTCACTTTTTTATTTTTCAGAAAAATAAACATTTTAATTCATTGCCCAACTCACCTCTCTACCAATTTTTCTTACATTTTGATGGACTGTAATCTATTCAATGTACTTTTTTCTTCTTTTTGCCATGCTGGCTATTGAACCTGTTACAGGCTGCAGGGTGTTGGGTGGCTAAGCAAGGAGTGTCTTCGGTTCTTATCTTCCAGAAAGAAATACTTCAGTCAAATAACAGACTTAACAGAAGAAGTTTAAGCTTTTTGTTTTGTGGGGGTTTTTCATGGGGTTTGTTTGTTTGTTGGGGTTTTGGGGCAGGGATTGGTAACAGGAATTGAACCCGGGGGTGCTTTACCACTGAGCCACATCCCAAGCCCTTTTTTATTTTTTTATTTTGAGGCAGGGTGTTGCTAAGTTGCTTAGGGCCTCAATAAAGTGTTGAGGTTACCTTTGAACTTGCGATCCTCCTGCCTCAGCCTCCCAAGGTGTTGGAAATACAGGTGTGTACCACTGAGCCTGGCTTGTTTTGTTTTAAATGTTATTGGGTATTAAACCCTAGCGCTCTACCCAGCCCATTTTTTATTTTTATTTTGAGGCAGAGTCTCGCTAAATAGACCAGTCTGGTCTTGATTTTGCTATTGTCCGGCCTCAGCATCTTGAATCACTGAGATTACAGAGGAGCACCATCACCCAGCTGCATTTGTTAGTTTATTAACAAAAGCACAAAGTACACTCCAAAAGAAGTGAAGCCTTGCACCAAGCAGTAGTGATCACCACTACATGGGTCTTGTGACTGTTCTTATGCCAGTGGGAAATAAATTAAGTCCCTTTTTCTCGTTGGTTTGATTAACATCTACAAGTTATTTAACTTTATGCCCCATGTGCTTTATGCCCCAAGTGGAGGCCACAAGGAGAGTCAAAACTGCAATGTAAATGATATTATAATGAACCCCAAGAAATTTGGGGAAACAATTTTGCAGGTACTCCATCTGTCTAACATTTTCTATTTTTTCTTTTCTTTCCTTTTTTTTTTGTGCAGTACTTGGGATGGAACCCCACTACACAGCTGAACTACATCCCAGCCATTTACATTTTTTAATTTTAAGACAGGGTCTTGCCAACCTGCTGCCTCAGTCTCTGGAGTGGCTGAGATTATATTCTCTACATAATTATTTATTTATTTATTTTAACATAACTAAGAGGTGCATTTAATAAGTACATTAAAAATTATGTTTCTACTTACCAATTCTTTTTTTCATTCCTTTATATTTTTTATTTATTATTTATTAGATGATATAGAGGTACAGTTGAGGGGGAAACATTATCAAATATTCCAGAACAAACGAATATATACTTAGTTATCAGGGAATTATTTATGACAATTATTTTATAATACATTCTAGAAAGCATACAAATAGTTCAATCGATTTCAGTTCAATTTGGTTGGTCAATTTTTTTTATTATCAGTAGTTTAGAAATGTTCCAACTTTGAAACTCATTATTAGTAAATTTTAAGATGTTATCATATATTGGGAAATATTTAGCTTCTTTTACATGTGAGCTATGATTTCATGGTAGTTTAACTTATCTGTGCAGTGACAAAGCCTAAACACTCTTCAAATTGGTCACACTCAACAACGAGAGGCTTGGACGTGACCTCTGCAAGCACCACACCCTGAGGCTTAAGCTTTATTAGTTCAATGACAAATCCATCTGTATGCAATGCTAGAAAAGAACGGAACACAGATACCCTTGGAAATGCAGCAGAGGGTTTCTGACCTGTCCTTGGAGGTTGTGGCAGGCCTCTGATAGGATATGATATCTGAACTGATTCTTAAGAGTTTGAGCGGAGTTTGGGCTGGAGTGGTGGCTTGGCAGTAGAGTGCTTGCCTGGCACACACCGAGGACCTGGGTTCGAAGACCAGCACCACATACACAACAAAGGGTTGGAGCAATAAAAGCCACATGAAAAACTAATAAAAAGTGATTGTCTTTCACACTCTCTTCCCCTCTTACCCTCCGCTCTGTCACTCTCTCTTTAAAAAAGGCCTAAACCCTCATTATGTCTTCATAATGAGCTTCTAGGTAAAGTCATGGAACTAAGCATCCTAGAAGAAGTGTGGGGACCAATATCCTGCAATATTGAACCCCTCAGACTCATCCCCACACTGAGCCCATATTCTGAAACAGATTGCCTGGGACTCAAAACCTAAGGTTTGAATCTCCCAGATAACACATCTAGAATGAGCCCTAGAGGAGATCCCCTGAGAGAACTTCCAGTATGCGCCTCTTGACGGCACGAGACTACATCTCAGACATTAAACTACAGCTAATGTAATTGGTTAAGAGCCCCAGCTGCTATTTTGAAATCCATTCCTGCATTTGCGCAGACCATGGTTCCCATAAACTACTCCCAGATAATGATTGAGTACAGGTGATTTTGGCTCAAGGAATCCCAGACAGCCTCTCCAAACCTCCCTTGCGCTGAATAGCAGTTTACAACACTTTCACCTCTGGCCTTCCTAAGTCTGGGTCAGACTGCATCACGTTCTTATGGCTCCCCAGCCTTCCATGGCACCCTAACCATTTTCTTTCATAAGTATGTCTCCTAGTAAAACCCTTGCACACTTAAATCCATCTTGTTGTCTGCTTCTCGAGACTAATGCAAACACCCAGACACGGGACCATGAAGTTAATTGCTTCAGACAGCTGCCAGTCTTTGAGTGCTCAGCTCCCGTTTCCAGAATGAATTCACAGATTGAGATCAGGAATCTGAGTGCTTCCAGATGATCCCACAGCCTCAGTACTAAACTAATACCCTTATCTGAGTCTTAAAACTTGTACGGAAGGGCTGGAGTGGTGTGGCTCAGTGGTTATGGTGCTTGCCTGGCATCCTCGAGTAGGCAAGTTGGAACCCCAGTACCACGTACACAACGAAGTGTCAGAAATGAAGATCACAAGAAAGACTAAATAAAAATTGCTTCTCTCTCTCTCTCTCTCACTGTCCCCTTTTTCTTAAAAAAAAAAAAAGAAGAAGAAAAACTTCTATGGAAGAAGGCGGGTATGGTGGTGCATGCCTGTAATCCGAGTGGCCCAGGAGGCTGAGGCAGGAAGATTGCCATGTTCAAAGCCAGCCTCAGGAATGCAGTGACACCCTAAGCAACTTAGCTGTCTCAAAATAAAATATAAAAAGGGCTTGGACTGTTGCTAAGTGGTTATACACCCCTAGCTTCAATCCCTTTACCAAAAAACAAAAACAAAAAAAAAAGTGTATGGAAGAGAGAAAAGCCCAGGCAGATCCCAGGCTGGCTCACCAGATTGAAATTCCTCTCTTGAAACCTTAGGTTTATGTTTGCAGAATTAGCCTCCAGCACTAAATCCCAATATAAATGCCCCAAAATAAGCTCCAAGAATTTTTTAAAGAGAGGGACAGTGAGAGAGAAAGATAGTTTTTCATGTGGCTTTCATTGCTCTGACATTTCATTGTGTATGCACATGCCAGGCAAGCACCCTAACTGCTGAGCCACCGCTCCAGCCCCAAGCTCCAAGATTATTCATTAAATTACCCACGGGGAGAAGCTGCCATGCTGAGCTCCCAATATCCAAACTCCCAAGACATATTCCCAAAACTGAGTCTCAGATAAGCACTCAGAGATGGGAGGCCCCTGACAATCCAGACTGAGGACCCCACACGGAATTCCAAAAATAATGGCTGAGGGCTAACCCCCCAAATGAGTTGGTTCCCTCAGACTGAACTTCCAAAATCTGGGCCCACAAACACAAAACTCAGAATGAACTACCAGACTGGCAATATAGAGGCTCAAATATGCCATGAACTGAGCCAGGAGGTAGAACCACAAAAATCAGGATCTCAGAATGATTTTTTTGGGTGCTGGGCATTGAATTCAGGGGTACTTTACAAGTGAGCTGCATCCCCAATTTGGGATATTTTGGAGACAGGGTCTCAATAAGCTGCTCAGAGCCTTGCTAAATTGCTGAGACTGGCCTTGAACTTGTGATCCTCCTGCCTCAGTCTCAAAAGTCACTGGGATTATAGGTATACACCATCACATCAGGCCAGCATGAATTTCTGTGTGTGTGCATGCATGTTTGTTTGGTAAAACTGGAAACTGAACACAGGCCCTCATGCATGAAAGGCAAGCACTACACTATGAGCTGCATCCCCAGCCCTTTTTATTTTGTTTTTGAGACAGGGTCTTACTCAGCTGGCCTCAAACTTCTGATTCAAACTTACTATCCTCCTGCTTTAGCCTCTCAAATAGTTGGGATTACAGGTGTGGGCCACTGTGCCTAGCTTCTCAGAATGAATTTTTTTGAGGGTACTGGGGATTGAACCCACATCCCCAGCCCCTCCTTTTTTTAAATTTTGAGATAGGGTCTAAGTTGTTTAGGCCCTTGCTAAATTGCTAAGGCTGGCTTTGAACTTGCAATCCTCCTGCCTCAGCTTCCTGAGATGCTGGGATTAGAGATATGCAACACCACACCCAGTCAGAATGATTTCTTACATTGCACTGCTAGAATGAGGAGCTCAGTGGCACAGCACTTACCTAGCAAGTGTGAGGCACTGGGTTCAGTCCTTAGCACGGCATAAAAATAAATAAATAAATAAAATAAAGGTATTGTGTTCAACTACAACTAAATTTTTTTTAAAAAAAGAAATATTAGAATGATCTCCCACACAAACTGAGCTCCCAATAAACTGAACACTAAGAATGGGAATCTGAGGAATAAAGGGGCAGTTTATCGGTAGGGCACTTACCTAGCATGCACAAGACCTTGGGTTCCATGCCAGCACCATCACCCCCCAAATCGAACAGGAATCTGGAAGCTCAGTCAGTCAGACTGAATACAGACTCAGAAACTGAACTGAGTCCTTTAGGGAAAATCTCTAGATCAGGGTCCTGCAATCTTGATTGTGAAATTGATTTTCTTAGATTGAGATTCCAGTCTCTCAAAATCTAAATTCATATTCCCTAGTGACACAGGCCTGTAATCCCAGTGATTTGGGAGGTTGAGGTAGTAGGATCCTAAGTTCAAATCCAGCCTCAGCAACTTAACGAGGCCCTAAGCAACTTAGCAAGACCATGTCTCAAGAAAAGAAAATGAAAAGGGCTAGGGTTGTGGCTCAGGGGTAAGCGCCCCTGAGTTCAATCCCTGGTACCAAAATGTATGAATAAATAAATGAATTCATATCCCCTGAACTGAGTACTCAAAATGGTACCCACAGAATCAGAGACCCAAACTGAGAATTCTAGGATGAGATACTTGTGTGGCAGGCTGCTAGCTTTGCACCCCAACGTCCAGTCTCCTTTCCTACTTTGTAACAGAATCCATATTTTTAGCTGTGCAGACATCAGTCTGCTGAAAGACTACATTTCTCAGCTTCCCTTGCAACAGAGTATAGCCATGTGATATAAGCTTTAGCCAATGAGATTAAAAAGAGGGGAAATTCCCTAGAATTGCTTTTACATGAGAGATATAGAGGCTTCTGTTTTGTTTGAATCAACATTATTTGGTAGTTTATGGTTATATGCAGTTGCATTTAATGTCAGCTAAGCCCTTTTGAGTGGGCTGAGCAGCAATGACTCAGCATTCCATGTCTGAGTCTCAATGGTGAGCATCCAACAGGAAATGTTTCAGAAAGAGGTCCTGACTGACCAATACAGTGAGATGGGTCCTGGGCATTAAGCTACCAATGCCTGATAACCTAGACAGACTACACTAACATAGGTGTCCATTTTTGAGTCCAAGCCCCCATATTGAGGAAGCTCCCCAGTCTGTGTATAAAAGATTGTAGAATCGTTTCTTTCAAAAGCCATTCTCTGAACTCTGCAAAATGAAACTCATATTACCAAACTCTGAATGAACCCCTGAATGGAGCAGCAACCTGTCACATTCTGAGTGAGTCTTTTGACTAGACTGAGGAGGCAGAATACCATAGTCAGAGTACTCAAACTGAGTTCAAGAGAGTAAAATTCCCAGGCAGAGTTCTCTGAAACTGATCTGCCAAACTGAGATCCTAAGATTGAGTCCCTTTTTATATTTTGGATATTAGTCCTCTGTCTGAGGTGTAACAGGTAAAGATTTTCTCCCATTCTGTAGGTTCTCTCTTGACACTCTTGACTAACTCTTTATCTGTGCAAAACCTTTTTAGTTTAATTGCGTCCCTTTCATTTATTCTTGGCTTTAATGCTTGCGCCATGGGAGTCTTGTTACGGAAGGCGATGCTGACCCCCATGTCATGTAGTGTTGATCATACTTCTTTTTCAAGTAAATTTAAAGTTGCTGGCTTAATATCCAGATCTTTGAACCTTTTTGATTTAATTTTTGTGTAGGGAGAAAGTTAAGGATCCAGCTTCATTTGTCTACACACGGCTGTCCAATTTGTCCAACACCATTTGTTGAACAGGCTATCTTTCTTCCACACTAT
>PVKS010053194.1:0-10488 GCA_004027875.1 Aplodontia rufa
CCTTTAGATCTCTGGGTTAAGCTGATTTTACTCATCATGATCTCTTCCATAACCATCCATTTACCCTCGAAGGCTGCAATGTCATTGTTTCTAATTGCTGTGTAATATTCCATGGTATAAATGTACCACAGTTTTTGGATCCATTCTTCCTGTGAGGGACACCGGGGTTGTTTCCATAGCCTAGCAATAGTAAATTGTGACTGCTTCTTATGTTGAAAATATCTATTTAGTAGGGTAAATGTTGCTTGTATTCTTTTAATCTCTATTAAATCTTCACAAATAATAGGGTTTTATTCCTAAGGAAAAAATGACACATTCTTTGTTGGATACACATACCAATGAATAAAAACATAGATGTTTATAACAGATCACACCTGTAAATAAAGTCATATTTTATAGGTGTATTCAGTTATAACAATGTCATACATAAGGATATATGGAGTTATAAAAATATAAGCATATGTTTATATTAGATTGCAACCTATTTCTAGATAATGGAATCTGGCAAGAGTACAAGAAGCTTCAATGGACTTGTTACTTATTCCCAGGCAACCAGGATCATGCTCAGAGCTTTCAAAGATTAGGGTGGGAGACACTGGCATGAAACACAAGAAAACACCAACACAACAGAAGTGACTAATGAAATTGCTAGTTTCAAGCAACAGATAGTAAGACCCCACGACAGGGATCAAGTTTTAATCCATATCAGAATGAAAACAAACACACATACTCAAAGTAAATGGGAAATTGGGTGGAGGGTGGGGTGGGGTACAGAAGCAGAAAAGGGACAACTTGGTAACAGATGAGGCTCAAATGTAAAATAATTGAGCTGGAGCAATGGCTCAGCAGTATCACCCTTGCCTGGCATGCATGAGGACCCTGGTTCAAATCCCAGCACCATGTACATAACTAAGTATGGGAGCAATGAAAACCGGATGAAAAACAAATAAAAATTGATTCTCTCTTTCTCTCACTCCCTCTCTCTCTCTCTCTCTCTAAAAAAAAAGTAAAATAATAAAGGCTAAGGCTTTCGCATCTAGAATATCATCAAATTCAAACATTAAGTTTGCAAATGTGTCTCAATAGCAATCAAATTACTTTTCTGGTAACAAAGAAAGATTTTATTTCAGCAAATTGTAACTTAAGGCCTTCTAGAGTAAGCCATCTAGCCAATGAGTGGATGGTGTGTATGCATAGGAAGGGCTTGTGCACCGTGATGGGCCACCCTATAAGATGATGGTTGAATCTTCCATTGAAGGACATCAAACCATCTGTTTCTTTGGGTCTTTTCTCTTGGTTTAGTTTCCCTTGGGAATAATAATCCAATCTCTTACCTGAGGTGTTGGGTAGACTCCTGGCTTCCAGAAGTCTGAGAACCAAGCGGAAGAATGGGGTTGGCAGATACCTACTGTTTTCAAACTGCTAACTTATTTAAGCCCCTATTTTCCCCAGTATCTCTCCCTCCCCAGGCTTTGGCTACACCTGGCACATCTGATGTCAGCTTTTCAGGTTCACATTCCACATGGTATACTTTATTCAGTTGGCCTGCTGAAGTCACAGAGGAGGGGTCATCTGACTGAAGGGGGAGAAGGAGAGAATCAGTGACCTCGCTGCTTCTGCTACCTTTACTTTTCCTGAGCTTCTCCAGGGGGAGCTGCCTTGCATTTTGGTGACTTCCCCCTGATATCCCTGCACCCCATTCTGTTCCCACACTTTGCCACTCCCAGACACTTGGGTTCCACATTTCTCCGGCATGCCAAGCCATTGATTGTTTGCTCACACTTTCCATCATCCTCACTCCTCATTTCTTGTCCTTGCAGATTTATAGTTCTTTATTCCTCTGCTTTTATTTTTGCTTCGAGAGAAAAACACAGGCTCCATTCACTATGTTAATTCAGAAGTGCACTAATTTCAGAAAGTTCAGCTTCCAACAAGTGAAAAGAGTTTTGCAGAGGCATAATGAAGTCAAATCATGGTAAGAGCTGAAGAAGCAGTCAAAAAAGCAGCAGTGATCTGAGTTCAAGTGGTAGTTTTGTCATGATGATGCCACCTCACTGTGACTCTTGAAGCAGAGGCTTGGGGTGGGAGGGTTTCACACTCTGCTCCTGGTAGGCATAGAAAGGGCATAGCAGATATGGATCGATTCTGCGCCAGGAGCCTTCCTCACTATGTGACACTGAGCAAGTGGCCAACCCCTTCAGCTGCTTCTTTGGAAAGTAGATGGACTTATATTTCCTTCATTGGGTTGTGAAGAAGATTGAGATCATGCGTGTGAAAGTCCCCAGCCCAGTGCCTGGCACATAGACATTCGGTCAAAAGAGGTTGAAGGTGACTCCTTCATAACCGTTAGGTTCAAGCATGGGCCTAGAGGGTGTCCATCTGTCTGTAACTACTGTTCTTGTCCTATTGGAAAAGGGATAGAAGAAAAGAAAAATAAGAAATAAAGAACAAGGCTATAACCTTCAAGTGTGAAGAATGCTGCCCCAGGCAACAGCCACACCCCATGAGAAGTGGTGCTAGGCTTCCTCCCTTGCCCACATCACACACCAGAGGCCACGCAGTTCTGCTTGCTAGAGTGCAGGGTGGGAATTTGAACAGGATGTTTTCTAAGCCTTTCAAGCATGATCCTAGCCCTAGGATATGGGTCAAATGACCTCTAGGGAGGGGAGAAAGGCATTCCATATTCATGTGACTCCTGATCCACTTAAAGGTCACTTTCTGCCTTACATCAGCCTCTTCTTAGGAACACTTAGCACCTGACTATTGAGGGAGCAGTTGGCCTACTCCTTGTGATTTAATTAGTTACCCATAGGGTAGTTGGCTGAAAGCCCAAATTCCATACAATCTTATAACAGGAAGGAAATTTCAAGATCACCCTTTCAGGGCTTAAATCTCCTCTAGGACATCCTCAACAAATGACTGTGCCTCATTCAGACCCCTCAGAGATAGGGAATTCAGCAACTTTGGAAGAGGCTATGCTGTCTGCAGACAGCTCTGAATTGAAATCAGTCCATCCTGTCACTGACTTGCAATGGTTTGAAAGGTCAGGTGCAGCAGAGACCATTGGAACCCATCCCTGCCACCAAGGAGCGACAGGGTGAAGGGTAGGGACATTAAATAAGAATTAAGAGGTCTAGAGGGTGAAGAATTTGATAGGCATAACCGAAGGGAAATGAGGAAACATTACTCCAAAGCAGTGGTTTTCAATTAGTGAGGAGAGCACGGGGAGGGGGTGGCATAACCCCTAAAGGACACTCGGCAATAGCTGGAAACAATTTTTATTATCCCAACAGAACAGATGCTACCATATCTAGCAGGTAAGGGACAAGAACGCCACTAAAGATCCTGCAATACATCAGACAGCCTCCCCCAAGAAAGAATTATCAGGATCAAAATTCTCAATAGTGCTGATGCGGAGAAACCCTGGTCTAGAGGTTTCAAGGGAGGTCTCTTGCTCTGGGGAAGTGACCTTCAGACTGGTACCCAAAGGAAGAGTCAAGATTATTGGAACAGAGGGTGGGGATGGAAAGAGTGTTCCAGCAAGGGGAACTGCATGCATACAGCATCAGAGGCCAGTCACCACGGCCACAGCCTGGAGAACAAAGGCAGCTTGAAAACTGGGTTTACAATTTAGTCCAGTTCTACCCAATCGTGTCCTGCAGGGCAAGTTCACTCCTTCTTCCCCAGGGGGAGCCTTCAAATGTCTGAGGACGGATCTGCCAGTCTTGGAGACTTTCTCTTAAAACCCCTCAGTGTTGCTCCAACGAAGAGCTTTGTGACTCACCTAGCCCCTGTTCACCTACAGCCCTGATTCCAGGCCATGCTAAGGCATTCCACCTGAGAGTGGGCGGACACGGAGCCCTGTGGGCCCATCGCCACTTCAGGATCTGCAGGCCAGACCAAGAGGCAGTTTCTCCACAGGGTTTTTCTAGGCTCAATGAATCAACTGTGTAGACACAACAAGACTGTCACACTTGCATGAAAAATGGAGCCTGGCTACAGTTGACCTTGAGTGTTTCTTAAAACCCTGCCTTGAAAAACTTGGCCAGAAAATTTGTACAGAAGGAAAGATCCAGCCAGATGCATGCAGATTCTGAAGCCTGTCTCTGGGAGGTGCAGGCAGGAGGGAGAACAAAGAAATAGAGGGAAGAACTTCTCCTAACAGCAGCTATGATCTTCAGTCTTTCCAACAAAGGCTACACACCCTCCCAAAGCAGCCACCTTCAGCCCACAGCTCTGAAGTGCTTCATCAGCCCCAAGTGTTTTGACAGTCCTGGGGTAGGAGCAGATGGATCAGGAATGGGTTTCTCCTCCGGATGTTGAGGGGAGGGAACTAAGCCAAGGTCAGCCACAGGGTAACATGCAGGTCAACAAATACCCAGCATTTACCAGTCACAGGTAGCTGTGTGGGACAATCTTGATTCACACAGATAGTTCTAACATTTAATTACATCTCTGAAGGGTACTGATGGCCAGTGTGGACTCATAAATGCAACCAGTAATTACTTCCCTCTTCTACTATGAGTTAGTTGTGTATATGTGTGCTACGTTTTTATTTTTTAAACTATCGAGGATAGAGTTATTGGTGAAGATGTGTATCCTAACTTTGACTGATATGTTCACTAATTACTGTTTTTAATCAGTGAAGGGTTCAGAAAGAGTAAGAGTTCAGTTAGTCAACTTAACTCAGCAAAATAATACTGTTCACTACCATTGTATGAGGCTCTGTGTCAGACACCAGGAGGGGCACAAAGATGGAAAGGAAATCTAACCCAAAGATTGATAAATGATCTTTTTTATGGCAACTTAGTAAAATCCATAGAGGTATAAAGTGCTAGAGAACACAGAAGGAGAGTCCCCTGAGAGAGGAAGTAGAGGAAAGTGCATGTGAGCTGGGCCTTGGAGGAGGCATGAGGATTTTGATAGAGGAAAGGAGGAGAACATGAAGATCCAGTGAGGATAAAGGGGACAGGCTTTCTGGGTGCAGTTGCTGGAAGGCGTGGCCTAAGCCTGAAGCATTTCATCAAGCAGAGAACCATGCTGTTCCAGGTTACATTACGTTTCCTGCAAGCCGAAATGGTGTACTTCTCTCTCTGGATTCTGAGGAGCTTGTAGTGGTGAAACCTGTCCCCCAACAAATATTCAGACTGACTGGATCCATGTCAGATGTCCAGGTTCTACTCCACAGTGCTCTGCATGATCCTGAGTAAGAAAGAAACCTCGTTTTACATTCTTCACCCTGGCTGGCCATCTCGTTCAGTTGAAGAACTTGAAAATGTATATATGGAGGCGCATCCCAGACCTCGAAACACACAAGGCTATGACCTGGGTAACTGCACTTTTGAAGAAGCTTCCCAAAAGTTTCTGATACCTAGGAAGGATTCAGAACCACTGGCCTGGTTAGAATACTGATGTTCGTAGATGTCTGTTCACTCTACCTTTGAAGAGGACATCATAGCTGGGTTTTAGAAAAGGGTGCTGAATGAGTACATTTGGGTTTAAGTCAACATGGGGATCAAGAGGCAAGTCACTTACCTGTTCAATATTCTAGTCCTGGTTCTGACTTTTCTGGATGAACCCCAGCAAACCTCTAAATGCTATATGCCCTGGTTTTCTCATCACATAAGTAGAGATTGCAATTATTTGCCACACAAAGTGTGAAAATGGAATGGGGTGAGGCAAAGGCATTCTATTCAGGTATCATTATGGGCATTACTGTTGACTCACTTGATGCTAGCTCCTGGTGAACAAGGAGCACAAGTTCATTCCTCGAAAAGGAAGAACCCAGGAGAGCTCTACACACAACAGTCCATGGCAGGTCTTGCAACGGATGAAAATCCACTGAGCTGAGACTGTGTCTGCCAAGACACTAATGTCTCCTTTGTCTGTGGGTAATAACTGCAGTTACCATTTAATTAAGAAAGATTTTCAAGGAAGAACAATCAATTCGCAAATTATGTTGGGTAAAAAGCAGACAAGGATTGGTTGGCGATCATGGTAATCGATGCATACCAAATGAGGGAGAGTTGTAGCACACAAGGCCTGTGTGGCCCTTTCTGGCTTTGCAGATCTACAGTCTCCAGGGTTCAACCAAGTTGTCAGCTCAAGTATATTTCTTAGGCCAGGGGCCAAAATCACTTGGTAGAGGACTGTCCCTTTATCAGCAGGAGAAATGATCAATCTGAAAAAGAATTTATAATTCATGACCAAATAGAGCAAAGCATTAAATCAGGAAGCCGACACCAGTCCAATTTATGGCATTGCTTTACCAAGTGTATTCCCCGCTGTGTCGTCCCACAGCCCATCCTGATCTAAATACACCTGCTTTGGAGAATGGGTCTCTGCAGCACTGGGGGAGAAAGCAAATCGCTTCAATCAGCCGACATTTCTGTTGATGGAAAACCTTATGGCCTTATGCCAGCAACATATAAAAGTAAATAAAAATGGAAGTGCAGGTCTGAAAGAAACAGCGACACAGTATGGCTACATTAAAATATTTATACCCTCAGACTTTTAGACATCCATTATCCACAGTATGTTAATAGGAATGCAGAACTGACCTTGGCTGGGTCACAGAACTTCCAGTGCCTTGCAAAACTACGCTGTCTTCCCCCAGGCCTTTGGGGATGGAGAAATATGCAGGAGAGAAGGTGAACCAAGAAACCCAACTTGGGTCAAAACCCCTGGCCTGTGTTAAAGGTGGGAACTCGTGACTGGGAGCAGAAGGACCGTGTTTGAGTCCTACTTCTGTCAATAATTAGCTGGTGACATTGGCAAACGACTCCTTCTCTCCAGCCTCCACATCTCCTCTCATGCACTGTGAAAGGATCACAGATTAGCAGATCCCAAAATGGCCTAACTGCATTCACATTTTAAATGAAATATTCGAACATACTGATTGCGAGGCCCATCCGAAGACTTAAGTACAATCAAGAGTGGGTGGGCTGCACCACCACAGTCAGAGGATGGAGGGAATTCTAGAATTGATGCCCTCCCTCTCTAACAGTCCTACTCAATGATATTCCTCGGACAAACCTACCCACGGTTCCACACTGAAAAAAATTTAAACTATTTCTCATCACCCACAGAATCAGTGGCTCTGTGCTCATGCAGACTCTTGGAATGCCCTTTTCAATGTAGCTATAACCTCCTCCTCTAGCTCCTTTCCTTTCTACAAACTTGAAGCTCTTGGAGTTTGAAACGGATTGCCATTCCCTAAACAAATCATTTTATTTCAAACCTCCATATATTTACATATAAAATGGTCACTTCCTGGAAAGATTCTCCTGCCCCCTCAAAATTCTTAATTCTTCCTTCAAGACTCCATATGAAAGTCTTGTATTATTGCCTCAAACTAAATGATTTCTGTATGTTATCTCCTACCCAACTTTGAGCTCTCCTCCTTGTCTTTCTCTTGGTACCTACGCCTGGGGGCTCTCAGGTGAATGCCAGGGGACTCACAGACCCACAGAAAAAGCATGATGAATTTAAATTAAATCTCTGTAAGAGGTTTTTTCCTTAGGTTCGGGGTATCCTTAATATTTAAACAAGTATGGAAACATTATAGAGCCAAGTGCAAAATGTGCATGAAATTTTAACTAAAACAAAAACTCTCAAGCAAATAGCAAGAGATATTTGACAAGACAATTCAAGTTCTGCCACCAGCAACAGCATCCCAAGTGAAACTTTGCTCCCCATTCTCCTTCAGTGAACTTGACCACCAGGTTATTTCATGGAAACATTTGAGAAGCACTGCTAAGCCAAGACTATACTCAGCTCTGAATTCCCCATTCCTCATTTCCAGCACCATGCCTGGTACATAGTAAATGCTCGATAAATTTACACTCATTTATTAATCAGGTGGAAAGACAATTGGATATACTACTTAGAAAAAGTAACATTCATGCAAATGAAATCATTTCTTCATATCACCTTACCCGCAAATGTCCAGATCTCTTCATCTTTATAATACCAACCTCCCTTTCTTACAATAAAAATAACAGGTACTGTCATTGTAGGGCGCTTGGCTCTAAAAATTTGAAATTTTAATGGGCTGGGATGGTATGGGTCACAGTTTTGCCATAGTTGGATGGGGAAAAAAACTCAAGCTACCTGCAGTGGGTTCTTTGCCTTCCCAGTTCCTGAAGTTCCCTCCCAAACAAATGAGGTCATTTAGCCGGGAAGAAGCCTAACCCATCCTAACACCTGAGGTGAGAATGGCCAAGGAACTGAGAACAAAAGCTGGAAAAGTGTTCAGCAGCCTCAAGCTGACTGCACTTGTGGGGTCCCTGGTGAAAGTCAGTGGGGAGGAATGGAGGGGTTGGGGCGGGGAATGTCCTGGGGGAATGCTGCTCATGGCCATGAAAGGCGCATCGCAAAACAGGGGGCGGAAACTCCAAGCCCAAGGACTAAATATCATAGCTTAGCTGGTCCCCAGGCACAGATTCGCACATAGACACAGACGCCAGATCTGAACCCAGGAGTTAAATGACCCCACATATCCACATAGCTAACCTCAAAAGCAGATCTGTCTAAAGTTAAAACCAATTTGGACAAATAAGACTTAGAGCAGAATTCGTAAAGTATAAAGGTTGAAAAACTTAAAAAGTCTCCCTGCTCCTCTCTCCTGGCACGGGCTGACTCAGCCTCCACAGCCACAGTTCTTGCCTTCTTTCTTTCTTCCAGGCCAGCCTGCCTGAGCCCCTCTGTTTGCCTCTGTACCCTCATAAGCAAATCCAAAATGTCTCCCAGAGTTGCCACTTCCCTCCCTCCAGGGCCACTGTGCTAATCCACACTGCTGCCTCCTCTCCTCTAGACCCAGACAGCAGTTTACCTGGCCTCCCTGCAACTGGTGGGATCAGCAACCCCTCCAATTCCTCTTCAGCCAGCAGCCAAAGGTAACTTAAAGGCGCAGTTACAGCACTTGCCCAGAAAGTGCAAGTACACAGGTTCAAACCCCAGCACCCGCGTACGCAACTAAGTGTCAGAGCAACGAAAGCCATGTGAAAAACTCAATAAAAATTGATTCTCTCCGTCTCTCTCTCACACAGTCCTTCTCTCTTTTTTTTTTTTTAAAGATGCAAATCCTATACCATGCTCTTGCTTAAAACACTTTTGACTTCTCATTTTTAAATGCTTAAAGTCTGAAGCCCTGACCTTGACCTCCAAAGGCTCTTTCCTCCCGCTCCAACCTCAGCTCACCCTTCTGCTCACTCTCTACTCTGGACTCTGCCTTCCCTCCAATCAACAGGGCCTGGAACCGCCCCGCTCCCCCAACCTGAGACCCTTTCATTCGCAGCCTCTACTCTTCAGATCCTCCCTGACGCCCTCCTCTGGCTCTGGTTGTCCTTCCTCGTAGCACCTGTTGCAGTGTATATGCCTATTTTAGGAATGACTTTCACCCGTGCATTTCTTTCATAGTAAATGGGAAGGTCTATGAAGGCAGTGATCATGTCTTTTCTCCCTCACATTTTGTCCCTAATATTTTGAGCAGTCCCTGGGGATGTTGTAGACATTCAGTAAATATTTGTTGAAGGAAGAAATGCATGAATGAGTGAATGAGAAAGCTGGAAGCATCCACGGGGCCATGGCAACAGCAGCTGTTAGTACAGCCCCATGGAAGGTGGAATTTGATCTTCCTTAGACGGTGGTTTCAAAGGTCATGTGCTGAATAAGGAGAGGTGGCACCTGGTCTGTCAGTATCTGCCCAGGATGGAACTTATGATGAGGTGGACCAGATCCTCTTGTAACTAATGCCTTGACATAGTAACACAAGAGTAATTATTGAGCCCGAAAACTGTCCTCATTTCCACCAATTCACCCCTGGGCCAAATGTACTCTTTATCATTTATCCTCCATACATCAAATGCAGATCTCAGTCCTCTCTGAGCCCAACTTTGGAGCAGCCAAACCTACTTCCTGTTGAATGCAGAGTCAGACAGCTATGGGACTCTATTAAAAGAGCTCAGGAGGGGCTGGAGCGGTGGCTTGGCGGTTACGGCGCTTGCCTAACATGTGCAAGTACGTGATTTCGAACCCTAGCACCATGCACAACAAAGTCTTGGAGCAACAAAAGCCACATGAAAAACTAAATAAAAAAAACTGTTTCTCTCTTTCTCTCTCTCTCTCTCTCACTGTCCCTCTCTCTTTAAAAAAAATAATAAAGAGCTCAGGTACACAGCTCCCTTCTAAAGAAGATTTAAGCTAGACACAGTTGTAGACATAGATGCATATATAGATATAAATGACAGAGTGGCAGCATCAAAAAAGGTGAGATTAACAAGTTTGTAAACTCCTGAGGACAGAGATAGGTGAGTTCTATGCATTTGTCTTGCATAGCCCTTGGAACCCTCATTATCTTAGAGTCAGTTATAGTGAATTGACACAAATGACACAAGATGTTACAATGATATTCAGTCAACTAACGCAACCAAGCAGGTGCTATTTGTCAAACCCAAGGCATGGCATCGCCTGTTTCCTTACTGTTCT
>PVKS010053195.1:0-10490 GCA_004027875.1 Aplodontia rufa
TAGCACCATGTATGTGTTTGGTGGTTTCAACAGTCTCCTCCTCAGTGACGTCCTGGTATTCGCCTCGGAACAGTGTGAAGCACACCACAGTGAGGCTGCTTGTGTGGCAGCAGGACCTGGTGTCCGGTGTGTGTGGGACACAGGGTCGTCTCAGTGCATCTCCTGGGAGCTGGCAACTGAAGAACAAGCAGAAAAGTTAAAATCAGAATGTTTTTCCAAAAGAAGTATGTTTTTCTCTACTTAGAATGGAATTAGAGATCTCATTTTATCAGAATTATGGAGAAGCAGTAGTATATGTACACTTCCAATGTTCACCTTATCAGCCATGCAAGTTTAGTAATGACTTGCGCAAAGTCTTTCTGGGAGTTTGATAATTGGTTTGTAAACATCTTTATAATGGATGAGAATATGCCTTGTGGCTCCTCGAAGCTGTCTGTGAATGACAGACGAAACCTTCTTGGTGTTCTGTAGGCTTTGTCGACCAGCTCCAAAACCTGGCTCCAGTTGGTCCAAGGCAGTGCTATCCAGTGGAACTTGTTTTGGTAGTTGAAATATTGTATATGTGCCCTGCTCTAGCATGGTAGCCAATAACCACATGAGGTATCAGACATTGTCTGGGGCATGGAATTTTTATCTTAATTTAATTTAGATTAAAAACCACATGGAGTTACTGGCTATCATATTGGACTGTGGAAGTCTGCCATTAAGGATGAAATTAGGAAGGTCAACCCAGGAAAACCCATCATGGAAGATAGAGGTAGAGTCCCAGTCCTTACCGAGCGTTTCTGGCTCTTCTAGCTGGATGTAGCAGTGGTAACAAGACAGACGTTTGCTGAGGATGAGCTACGATCCCCACTGCTAGATCCCCTCATGTTTCCTAAGCTACGTTCTTCACTGTGCCTGCTTAGCTTTCACCCTTTTGTTCTGACTTAGAGCACAGAAGTGTGTGAAGTAAGAAGGATGACTGCAAAGTATTTTCACATCAGTTAAAGTGCGTTGACTCAATTGCATAACTAGCAGGTGGATGTTGCAGTTACTGTGACCATTATGGTGATTAGAGGTAGCTTTTATTTTTCTGTGGTAGTCCAAAGTAATCTGTGCAGGAGCATAAATCCTTAGTAAGAACACCCAGGCAAGTAAGTTCATTGATGGAGAACAAAGGTGACCAGATCCTTGTAGAATTAGTCATTGTCTTTTGAAAGGGATAAAATCAGTAAAATAGTTATTTTAACCAAGTTTTTAAAAGTTAAAATTAAATGTGTAAGTATATGTTGGAAATACTATTGAATCATCTTAGGTGGTTCAGTATGAGCCCATTTACTGTCATCTCATATTATCAACTCCCTGTTTCACTCTCTTCTCTGTCCTAATCCTTTGATAGTGACCAGAGGAGGTGGAGCAACCTAAGAGGCATACTCCTGGGGTCTTTTTGAAGATGGGTCCTGAGTCCTTCATTTTCCTCTTTCTGGGTTCTACTCTGGGCTCTGCACACAAGATGGTTCTGCAGATGGGGCAGTATGGTTGCTCACCTTCTCTATTTTGTGGTCCACAGGAAGTATAGCAGGTCTGCAGTTGCCTCAAAGTTCTGCAATTTGCATTGTGGAATTCATGTATATGGGTGCAAAATAAGCACAGCTTATGCCTCCTGGCATAAGTCTGTGGCACTGTCTGCTGTCTGTGCCCAATTTATCCTTATGTTTGTAACTGGGATGAACTGCTTGGTTTCCTGCATTGTTTTCTTTGGCTTCAGGACAGCTTCTGGTGTTTATTCTATTGCTAGTTGGTTTTTTCCCTTGGGAAGAAAAATATTCAAAGCCCCTGACCTTACTTGCTTTATATCTTATACTTGTTAAATTAATTATCTTTCCCTTTCACTTCCTTTCTGCTTTAAAAAAATTTTTTTAGTAAAAATACAGTGTTTCTTCAGATTGTCTATTTCTTTCTAAGTTCTCTTTTAACCTGCATGCTCCAGTATATTGTCCTTCCAGTGTCACTGTTCATTGTACTTCCTAGACATTGTTAGGATTTTTTTTAACTCATCTTAGATTGTGCTTAGTAGAAGCTATCACAGTTGATGGGTGTTTCTTTTCTTCATAGCTCTTGACCATGACAGATGTGACCAGCACACGGATTGTTACAGCTGCACAGCCAACACCAATGACTGCCACTGGTGCAATGACCATTGTGTCCCTATGAACCACAGCTGCACAGAAGGCCAGGTCAGGGACAGTTTCTCAGGGATTTCAGAGGATAGAAATATCCTAATTGTGTTTAGGTGTAGGTTGAACATATGCTATAAATAGTAGCCCATATTTTTAAAAATTGGGGTGTAGATTTGGATTTCATTATTGTTCAGATTTTCTTTTAGGAAAGCATGTTTATATATTCCTGATGAAGGGTCTTGCTAGCTGTAGGGGTTTGTACATGGTGATTTAAAAGAAGGTAGGACTATTGTTCCTGGGCATGGCTGTGTCTAAGTACCAGATCTTTGGTCTGAGGCTTGAAACAGTGAGCTCACCCTGCCTGTGTGAGGTCTTGGGAGAAAGTTAAAACTTGAAGCAGGTGTGTAGTGGTCTGTAGAGTACTGGGCAAATGATAGACTTTGTAAAATCTCATGTTATATAAATGTAACATAAATTTCACTATTATTGTATATGATTTTATATTATTTTGTTTTAATTTTTTAAAGAGGGGAAAATGAGAGAGAGGAAGAGAGAATCAATTTTATTCATTTTTTCATCTAGCTTTTGTTTCTCCGACACTTAGTGTTTGTGGTGCTGGGGTTTGAACCCGGATCTTTGTGCCTGCCAGGCAAGCGCTCCAACCTCTGAGCCACAGCTCCAGCCTATCATATATGACTTTAATTAGATTAAAATAAAGACTTAAGATAAAATGACCAAGCTTATGTATAAGGCATTTCTTTTTGTCAATTTATTGCAGTTAATAAACTGGACTATTAAAAGGCTATTTATAGGGGTTGGGAATTTAGCTCAGTGGCAGAGCGCTTGCCTAGCACACACAAGGCCCCAAGTTTGGTCCTCAGCCCTGAAAGAAGAAAAAAAGGCTATTTATAAGCAGCACAGTCCATATTCCCATTTTAGTGATGAGCAAATTGAGACATGCTGTTTAAAGGAGTAGGCTGCTTCCTTAGCCAGTTAAAGGCACGTACCTGAGCGGAACATTCTATTATAATGTTTCCACTGTGGTGTGACTTCATCTATATCTTGTTTATCTCTATTTATTTGCTTCCTCAATTAGATATTATTGTGCTTAGGATCCTGTTGGTCTTTACCTTGAGTTACCTCTGTGAATATAAGACAAAAGCTTTTGTCTACTGTGTTCTAGATCTCTATTCCCAGGTATGAGAATTGCCCCAAGGATAACCCTATGTACTACTGTAACAAGAAGACCAGCTGCAGAAGCTGTGCCCTGGACCAGAACTGCCAGTGGGAGCCCCGGAATCAGGAGTGCATTGCCCTGCCTGGTAAGCGTTGCTGGTCACCTGGAGCTTGGGTCCAGAAACCTCATTCTTGTGCAGCCTGGGCTGAACCTTAGCAGAGGGGAGCAACCTATTCTATGTTTTCATTTCTGTCATCACTTTTATTTATTCTTATTTATTTTTTAACTAAATGCAATTTTAAAGTATTTACTCCTACTTTTTTTTTTAAAAAGAGAGAAGAGAGAATCAGTTTTACTCATTTTATCATCTGTTTTTTGTTTTACTGATACAATTGTGTGTGTGGTGCTGGGGTTCAAATTCAGGTTGTCGCACATGCCAGGAAGCACTCTACTGCAAAGCCACCGTCCAGCCCCCACTCCTGCTAGTCTTCGAACTAAAGGCAAGCACTGGAGAAGTAAATGACCATCTGGATTGTGCCAGTGAACCTGCTCCTTCACCTGAACCCACCCTATTTGTGATAACCAGGGACTTGAACTCTGTACTCTCAGCTACCAGTCTCCTGGGCACTGTATGAAGAGAGTTATTGATCACAGGGATTTGGTTGTTGGCACTTCTTGAGAGCTCCTCCGAGCAGAGAGAAAGGATGATTACTGTGTTAGCAGCACCTCCAAGGTGACTTGTTTATGGTATCCTGAGGTTTGGGATGATGGCTTTGGGGCCAGTGAGCCATGACTGAATCCCTGTGATATATTTGCTCCCCCAGAATGTCCACGAAGTTAGAGTTCTGTGGTTTTATGCCACATTTGAGCATGAGCAGGCCCCTTGGGCTGGATCAGCCCTTTTTGAATGTCCTTTGCAGGAATGTGATTAAGCTTATAAAATGAATTTCTTGTTCTTTCCCTCTTGTTCTGTGTTTCAGCCCTTCATGTATAGCAAAACAACTGGGGATCTTGCCAAAAGGCATGCCCTGGTACAGGCCTGGGTGGGGCCTCGAGTCTTTATTTTAACTAGTTGTCCATTCCACACTTGGAGGAGCAAGTCTGTGTGCTCTTTAAATGATCTCTTTCCGATGGTACTTTTCTTGATTTCAGTGGCTGTTTCTGATAATGGACATTGTTAATGGTGACTCCAGGGTACTTTTGGTTCTGAGGGAGTTGCTGGTTCATTCATTGTTGAACAGGGAGCGTCCATAGTTTCCGTGGAGTACCTTTTGTGGATTCAGCCTGATCACAAGGAGCTGATTCCATGCTTGCTTTTTGTGCCCTTTGAATTTTTCCCAAGTCTTGCCAACCTCATTTTTGGGATGGTTTGTGCACTGTTGTAACTTATACCTGAAAATAAGAAAACATGCACTATTTGGAGACTGTACCCCCAACTTTCCAGTATGCATATTTGTTTGTCTGCTCTCTCTTCATTTTAGCCTCATTTCTAATTAATTTTCAAAATGAGCCATTATCAATTTAGTATTGATACCAATGGGTTTTCCTTAATGTGGCAGGAGAGTTGATCTCAGAGTATGCTTCTTGAGATCCAGTAAATATGTCTGACAAACTTTGTCTCTTGGATTTTGTGTATGGAAGCCAATAATGTGTCTGATATCCTCATCGTGTCCTAATGGAGCCAAGGGTGCACCCAGACTTCAAATTGCAATAGATGTTCAGGAACTTGAACTAGTAATCCAGTAGTTTTGTGTAATTTCTAAAGCTCTTTTCTCTCCCCACCCCGCTTTGTTAAAGAGAATATCTGTGGCATTGGCTGGCATTTGGTTGGAAACTCGTGTTTGAAAATTACCACGGCTAAGGAGAATTATGACAATGCTAAGCTGTACTGTAGGAACCACAATGCCTTCTTGGCTTCCCTCACAACCCAGAAGAAAGTGGAGTTCGTCCTGAAGCAGCTGCAAATAATGCAGCCATCACAGAGCTCGGTGAGTTAATGCTCAGAACCTGAGCCTCTCGCACCCACCTACCTGCTCAGGGCATGACGGCAGCTGACGCACGGAAGGCTGTGGGTGCGTGTGATGTGCTGGCAAGAGGAGCAGTGCCAGGATGGTGGCGTAGGAGATGTGGCGTTGCTCTGTCAGGCTCTTCCTTTAATGCTTTTCATCTGACCTTGTTCTCAGTCATATCTATTAAATTGTAAGATATGAAAAATCATATGCGAGATGGACAGAAACGTGTGTGCGCACATGCGCACTTGTAGTCTGGTGACATCACTAGGTGATTCCATACCTATTTTATCTCTAGGTTCTTCTGGGGTGGGGAGGGAGGGGTCACAACTATCTAGTTAGGTTGTATTTAGCCATCTGCATGCTTTAGATGTAAGGTATTATTCCAGGACCTGCTATCACCGCCACTAAGAAATGGACATCTGTTTGGGTGTTCCTAGACCTGTCCAGCCCAACAGAAGAGGGCATCTTCTTATGAAGGGTTTCCGAGCACAGACAGACTCTCATTCTCTTCCTGTCCACCCAAACCCTTGGATGACTTGTTGGTACTCCACAGTCACCTTTTGCCATTTTTGGTCCATAGTGCAAGCTCTGTGATCACACCTTTGCTGAAGCCGTTATTCACAGAGCACAGCTCTTTCGGCAGGGTTGCCTGTGGCACAGAGAAGTTTGGGCGCAATATTATTCTTGTCGAACAGTGAGGAGCCCAGGGTAACACTTGATTGGGTGAAATCAGCCTCTGGGGACACTATGGATGTGTGACACTATATATATCCTAAAGGGCCTTTCTGAGACAGGGAGGGAAGAGGTGTCCCATGTTTTACATTTCCCTTGGTGTTTTTCCCCAGTGCAACTTTGTTATGGTGCAGATGCTTGGACATTGGCAATATATGCTTAAGTGTGCCTGTCTCTGGGGCCACATTTGGGGCATCATGTATTTTGATAGCTTTCTCAAATTTCATCATGTCCATCAGAGATTATCTGTGGCGTTTCTCCTCTTCTCCTCACCCCCAAATGTCTGCCTTCCTTACCATTCAGTGCTTGGCTGTCAGCTGACCTTCCCTGTAGAAACGAGTGGCTAAGAGTTTGCCCATTATGCTCCCTTCTCTACCAGTGACTCTCAAGGTTACCTCTATGAGAAACCCCCTGGGTAAAAGTTTCCATCATCCTAGCTGGCCACAGATGCACCTTGGGTCTTCTTCAGGTCTTGCAGCCCTAACAGGTTCTGGGGGGTCCAGTCTGCCTCGATAGCTTTAATGAAACGGAAACCTACACTCTTGTGATAAGACTAACAGAAGGGATGACTGCAGTGTAATAAACTCTTGTAGATTTAAGTCCTGAAGGTGTGAAGGAGTGAAGTGGAAAAGGGAAGAAGAACGGGCTCCCTGTGCGTTTGTAGCGTCCTGTGCAAGGCACAGAGGTCGGTCGAGGGGATGGCGCAGGGAGTGAGCTGCAGGTTAGCTGTGTAGCAGGCTGCAGGCTGGCCGGGCTTCGGGAAGGGACCAAGGCCAAATCCAGAGACACCTTGTCCGCAGTGCTTTTATCACAAAGCAGAAAGATGTTAGCTATAATAATCTTACTTTAAAAAAACACATTTTAAGTATAAGAACCACATATCATCTATTAATGGCACTGAAAACCTCTTTTGGAATATATTTATTTCTTCCAGATGTTTTAATAGGATTGTATATTTCTTCCTATCAAAAATAGAAATACATTGTATGTTTTGGTTTTCAAGTGCCAAAATTACAAATATCTCATTTCTGGGTTAAACATACTGGATTAAAAAACATTTTTTTAAGGTACAGTAGCAAGGAAATTTTAGGAGAGTAGAAGACAAAAACTATCTCAGGTGTTCACTGCTTTATTGTTCTTTATAAAATGTAGTGCCAATTGGAAGAACAGATTAAAAAATACAGTGCACACACACGCACACCCAAGCGTAAGCACACACACAGGGGACATGATTCAGCCCTAATGAAGAAGAAAACACTGTCATTTGCAACAACACAGATGAACCTGGAAGACATTATACTGAGTGAAATAAGCCAGTCACAGAAAGAGAAATACAACATGACCTCGCTTATATGTAGAATCTAAAAAAGTCTCACTCATAGAAGCAGTGAGTAGAATGGTGGTTTCCAGGCCTTTGGAGATGGGGTGAGAAATGGGGAGATGCTGATCAAAGGGTTCAAAGTTTTAATTACGCAAGGTGAGTAAGTTCTGGAGATTGAATGTATGATATGTAATGATAGTTGATAATAGTTTAGTGTATTCTTGATATCTGTTAATAAAGTAGATTTCAGATGTTCTCATTATATATGTATGTACACACACACACACAGTAGTCACACAGTGATAACTCTGAGAGGTGATGGGTGCCAGTCAGCCTGATAGTGGCAGCCATCTCACAATGCATATAATAATTATCAGAACATCAGGCAGGCTTAGCTCATGATCTGAGGATAAACATATAACTGATATTTTGTATTAGCTGGTGAGGGACTTCATTGTGAATGTTCATGTGAACCTAGTTTGGGGTGACCATCTCTTCATAGCATTTGTCATAGGGTGCAGAAATTTTGGAACTTGATTATCACTTTGCTATGGATCTCTGAAAATTTTGATGCTTCTCTTCTCTAAGGTACATATTTGTCCTTTGTCAAATGGCCATATTGAAGTGGTGATATCCTAAGTTGCCACAGCTGAGTTTGGGGTACAGGGAGGTTTTCCTGTACTGTGGGTATTCCTAACTCAGTGGTATTTTAATGAAGTAGCCTGTTTCGGTCAAGACGTTGTTGTTTTCATGATTGTGTCTGCTTTGCACCCAGTCCAAGCTCACCTTAACCCCATGGGTTGGCCTTCGAAAGATCAATGTGTCCTACTGGTGCTGGGAAGATATGTCTCCGTTTACCAATAGCTTCCTGCAGTGGATGCCATCTGAGCCCAGCGATGCTGGCTTCTGTGGAATCTTGTCAGAACCCACTCAGTCGGGATTAAAGGCTGCGACCTGCATCAACCCCCTCAATGGCAGCATCTGTGAACGGCCTGGTAAGGACGCTGGTGAATTAGGTGCTCCAGGAAGTTGGAGAGGCAAGTTAAGAAGTGACATGCATAAAATGGCCATGAAAACAGATGGAGAATTGATTTCAGGCATAGTTCAATTCGTACCTATAATTTTAAAAGCAGAAGGAAATAGTCTATGGCTCTGACTAGTTTGAGCCATAAGCAAAACCAAGAACAATACCAAAAAGAAAATAATATTCCTCAAAGAACCTAATATTCTAATTAACATTGGTACTGCTTTGTTGACTACAATGTTGAGAATTGCCCCAAAGGGCACATTTCTTGGTTTTGCCATAGTAATGGTGTGGAAATAAACAATGGAAAAGAAAAACAAAAGATCAGAAAAGCATACAAGACGCTGCAGAACAGTATTCAGGACGCCAGCGTCAGTGGGAGAAGCAGCCAGCCAGAACCGCGCCAGAACCGCGCCAGAGCTGCGGCAGAGTACTGAGCTGCCAGACGTCTGTGGTGGCGTCTCAGTACGCGTGTCTGCTGGGGCAAGTTTCGGCTCCCTGCACAGGGGCTCACAAGTGATAGGTGGAATTGTTGGTGATTTTGTGATGTAAATCATGTTCAGGTTTAGGAAGGTATTGTAATTTGTTTGAGAAATACAGAAGAGTAGAAAATAATTCATAGCATTGTAGGAGTCACCTTAAAACAAGATTTCTCAACTTCGTAGGGGAACTTTCATCCGTTTTGAATCCTAAAGGCTTTGGTGAATTGAATGAGTGCTGTGATCCTACTTACACTCAAAATTATAAATGTAGGATTGTACAAGTTTGTGTGTGTTGTAAAGCTCCTAAAGTTCATCTAGGGGCCCTGTATTCTAAGGGTCTCAGCCTCTACTGTTGTTGAAAGATTCTCTTGTTCCTTCGCCTTTGTCCATTTCTTCCCCGAGTGTGTAAATACCTTGACCAAACAGCAGTCGATGACTCCAAGGTTTCCTGTTTTCTCCACGGCATGTCGTGCCTGAATTGAGTTCATGGCACGCTGTTGGGTCACAAACCCACATTTGCAAAGTCTCTGACCTTAGTGGGAGCTCCTGAGCGTCCCTCTTGGGTTTCTTTGCCAGCGAACCACAGTGCCAAGCAGTGCCGGACGCCGTGCGCCTTGCGGACGGCGTGTGGGGAGTGCACCAGCAGCAGCTCCGAGTGCATGTGGTGCAGCAACATGAAGCAGTGCGTGGACTCCAACGCCTACGTGGCCTCCTTCCCCTTCGGCCAGTGTATGGAGTGGTACACCATGAGCAGCTGCCCCCGTAAGTGCACAGGTGCCCGGCGCGTGGGGACCATGCTTGCCGGGGGATGGGGGGCGAGTTCTCAGCCTTTTACCATGTCCTGGACTCATTTGGTCTGAGCTTCTGCTCAAGTCTGCCTGATGAGAGCCTACACGCTGAATCGGGGACGGCGACTCGTGGAAATAAGTCAAATACACGCAGAACAGGTCACGGAATCCAGAAATGAACTCTGCAGCTTCAGGGGCCTTTTGTTGGCTCCACGGATTGTCTCTGCCTCCTCCTTTCCTAATTCGCAAAGTAAATGCTCTCCAGTCGAGGTCCTCTGAGGTCCCTTTTGCCTCCAGAGCTCTGGGATTAAGAGGAGGGTGGGGCCCTGTTAGGTGTTGGGAAAATATTGAGCCTTTTACATTTATTTTCTCCTTTAAATGGTCACTATAGAATGATAATTCAGACTCACTGAAGTTGGTCTGTTAAAGAAAAGGTCGTTGAAGTATAATGAATTCTGGTCTACCTTGATGGTGATTTTTTAAATTTTTATTTAAATAGCTGAGAATTGTTCCGGCTACTGCACCTGCAGTCATTGCTTGGAGCAGCCAGGCTGTGGCTGGTGTACTGATCCCAGCAACACTGGGAAAGGGAAATGCATGGAGGGATCCTACAAAGGACCAGTGAAGATGCCCGCACAGGCCTCTGCAGGAGCTGCCTACCCACAGCCCCTTCTGAATTCCAGCATGTGCCTGGAAGACAGCAGATACAACTGGTCTTTCATTCACTGTCCAGGTGAGATGGGTGCACAGCCAAATTCAGGCCATTCACTAGTTGTTTAGAAAGAATGCAAA
>PVKS010053196.1:0-10488 GCA_004027875.1 Aplodontia rufa
TTCCACTCCTGGGTATTTTTCCAGGGGATTTAGAATCAGCACATTATAGTGACACAGCAATATCTATGTTCATAGGAGCACAATTTACTATTGCTAGACTATGGAAACAACCCAGATGTCCCTCACTAGATGAATGGATCCAAAAACTGCGGTACATAAATACTTTGGAATTTTACACAGCAATTAGAAACAATGATATTGCATCCTTTGAAGGTAAATGGATGGCTATGGAAGAAATTATGCTGAGTAAAATCAGCTTAACCCAGAGATCCAAGGGTCGAATGTCTCCACTCATCTGTGGAGGTTGGAACTAGACTCTGGCCATTCAGAAAGGTGGTTTATCATCATGTGTTAAATCCAGATAAGATGCAAAGTTATACAGCTTAATACCTTTTTAGAGACATTGTGGGTAAGGGAAGGGAGGGATACAGGTGGGAGATGGGTGGGCCACTCCTGGGGGTAAATCTAGTATCCAGAAACTATACACATTTTATATTATTTTGTTAAAAATGTGTATGTTTGTTCAAAAATAAAAATTAAATAAAACAGAAAAAAAAAGATTTCATCTCACCCCTGTCAGAATGGCAAAGATCAAGAACACAAACAGCAATAAGTGCTGGTGAGGTTGTGGGGAGAAGAAATACTTCTACATGGTTGTTCGGAATGCAGACTAGTACAGCCACTCTGGAAAGCAGTATGGAGACTCAAAAAATTAAGAGATGGAACCACCATATGACCCAGTTATCCCAATCCTGGGAATCTCCCCAAAAGATCTATACTATAATGAGAAAGCCACATTAATGTTCATAGCAACACAATTCACAATAACTGAATTATAGTATCAATGCAGTTGCCCATTATTAGATAAAAGGATTAAGAAACTGTGATACACATATACATATTAGTACAAACAAAGGAGTCCTACTCAGCTATGAAAAACAATGAAATTATGGCATTTGCTGTTGAATGGATGGAAATGGAGAATATGGTACTAAGTGAAATTAACCAAACTAGGACATACAAGGATTGTATGTTTCTTCTTATATGTGGAAGCTACAGTAAAATGAAGGAAGAGGGAGGTTAGGATAAGAGTACATAAAGAACCATTCCAATACAAACTAATAGAGAAACTAAATGATGTGTAGCAGAGTAGAGGAAAAGAAACGGGGAAAGGGGAGAAAAGATGGGAGAGAAAAGGGAAAGAATAAAAAGTATATTTTGCACCTCCAAGATAATAAATTATTCCCACACTATAAATAAAAACTGAAAAAGAAAAAAAAAGGCATAAGGTGATCAGTAGAAGAAATGGGCCCTGGGGTAGAGGCGGTGAGTGTGGGGAGACATGTTAGGGAGGGATATTGACCAAAATATATTATTAATTTGTATACATGTATGAACACATAACAATAAACTCCATCATTATGAACAACTATATTGCACCTATAAAACTGTTGAAAAAAAACAAAATGAAATGAGAAGAATACAAACAATTATAAATGCTGGAGAGGAAAAGGAACAGTATTAAACTCTTGGTGGAATTGTAAATTAGTACAAATGTTGTGGAAATTAATATAGAGGCTCCTCAAAAGAGTAGGCATGGAATGACCATATGACCCAACTATACCACTTCTTGGTATTTACACTGAAAAATTAGTCATTTTGCTACATTGATACATGCATTCCTATGTTTATAGCAGCACAATTCACAATAGCTAAACTATGAGCTCAACCTAGGTATCTATAAATGGATGAATGGATGAAAGAAATGTGGTGTATATATGCAATGGAGTTTTATTAAGTCTTAAATAAAAATGAAATTATGGCATTTGCTGGAAAATGGATGGAATAGATATCATCATGCTAAGTGAATTAAGTCAAACGCAGAATGTTAAGCATCATATGTTTTCCACATCATGCACAAAGCATAGGGGAAAAAGGAAAGTAAAGGTTGGGGTGGATCTCCTAAAAATGAAAGAAATATCAGTAGAGAAAAGACCAAGAGGTGGAAGGATGGGAGGGAAGGGGAAAATTATAGGAAATGTTGTAGAATCATATTATTCTACTGTGTGCATATACGAATGCATAACATCAAATATGTACAACTATTTTGCAACAATCAAATGGAAAAAATAAGGATTACTCCCATCTTAAAAGTCTCATAACTTAACTTAGCATATTTTTTCCATCTCCATCCATTTAGCTGCAAATGTCATAATGTAGTTTTCTCTAATAGTCATAATAACATTCCCTCTAATAGCGAAGTCATATTCCATTGTATATATGTACCAAAGAGTGGATTCAAAAACTGTGGTACATGCATACACTGGAATACTACTTGGCTATTAGAGAAAATGATATTATGGCTTTTGCAGTCATATGGATGGAGATGGAAAAAATTATGGTAAGTGAAATATCCCAAACTCAGAGACTCAAGGGCCAAATGTTTGCTCTCATTTGTGGAAGCTAGAATACCAGCAGACACAATATGATAGATGGATAACCTAAAAATTACTTCAGCATGTAGGAAGTTTTACACAATCAGGGGGACCTTGCCTAGGATGCTGAGATACGTAGCAGGGGTCAGGGAGATGGGAAGGGAATTAGGAGGAAATCAAGGAGACCAGAAGGAGAGAGTAAGGAGGAATCTAATTAGAGGGGCACCTCCAACTTCCATGAGAAATGCAATTAACTTGGGGTTTAAGTAGGGGGAAACATGGAACCATGGGGAATCCAAAGGGGGAAACCATGGAATGGCATCAGGCCTGGCTTGTTCTATCATTATACATTTGTTCTTGATTGTTTGATGATAAATCCCTCCTAACTGTAAGACCATGTTTAAGGAATAATAAGAAAAAAAAGTCACTGAGATTCCACCTCACTCTGGTCAGATTGGCAAAACTGAAGAATACAAACAATGACAGATGCTGTAGGGGATTGCAAAAAGAGGAACACTTTCACGCTGTTGGTGGGCATGCAAGCTTGTACATCTGCTCTGGAAAGCAGTGTGGAGACTTCTCAAAAACCCAGGCCTGGAACCACCTTATGATGCAGCTATCCCACTCCTGGGTAGTTTCCCAAATGAGCTAGAATAGGCATAATACAGAGATACAGCTTCATCAATGTTTGTATCAACTCAATTTACTGTACCTAAACTATGGAACCAACCCAGATGCCCCTCACTAGATGAGTGGATTCAAAAACTGTGGTCCATACATACAACATAGTTCTACTCTGCAATTAGAGTGAATGATATCATGGCATTTGCAGGCAAATGGATAGAGATGGAAAAATTATGCTAAGTGAAAGATCCCAAACTCAGAGACTCAAGGGTCAAATGTTTTCTCTCATATGTGGAAGCTAGAATACAGTAGGAAACAGACTGAAAGTAGGCTAAGCTAATAATGATCTCAACATGGGTGAATTTTTAATTGACAAGGGAGAATCTTGCCTATGATGCTGGGGGATGAATGTAGGGGTGAAGAGAGGGGGTTGGAAGAAGAGGGATATCAAGGAAGCTGGAGGGTAGGATTAGGGAGGGGGGTATCAACCCAGTGGGGAACCTTTGACTTCCATGAGAAGACCGACTAAATTGGGGGTAAGTAGGGGCAACCTGGGATTGGGAGGAAACCAAAGACGGAAAATCATGGACTGGCATCAGCCTTGGCTTGCTCTGTCATTATGCATGTGATCATTATTATTGGGAAAAATTTCCTCCTATATGCATGATTATGTTGAATGAATTAAAAATAAATACATAAACAAATAATGAAAAATAAAAGTCTCATAACTGTCAGAGATCCACACTGTCTTACGACACACAAGCTAATATGAAACATTCTCCTATCCCCTGGTCGATCCTAGGCATGCTGGTGACACAGAAAGACCAGAAGATGTGTCACAAGCTTCCCACCAGAGCCCCATGTACTCAGCATCCTTGAGCAGCTTTGCACCTTGCCGCGATTCCAAGCCCTCTCCCATCTTGAGGCTTTAAGGCCCTGAACAAGGGGCCACAATCAATATGTCATTCAATCTTCTCTGATCAAAGAAGCCCACCTCTCCTCTGAACCTCAAACGTCTGCAATTCTTCTCACTAAAAGAAGAGAATAGTTGAGAAACCAGTCCTGAAATCCATCAAGTTCACAACGTGTTCTCCCATCTTTTCATGAGCAGTTATTTCTAGTATTAAAGAAACACCCAGAGCAACTGCTGGATCACCCCATGCACTGGAAAATGGATAAAAGGTAGAAAATAGGGTAACAGTTGCTTTCCCAGCAACAAATCATCACTGACAATGCTTCTCACACCTTAGTGATTAATATCACAGAATTTGGGACCAGCTAAACCTGGACTAAGTAATACCCTCGGTCATATTTTGGCTGTTTCTATGGCAAGGTAATTATTCATTCAAGAAAGCTTTAGCATTCCCTGTAAAATGAAGATAACATCAATACATAACTCACAGGGGTTTTATATGGTTGTATGTGGAACCAATGGAAATATCTGGCACAGTGCTTGGCTTTCTCAGACTTTTCATCAATGAGAGCTATGTCTCATTTCGTTTAGCATAATCACCATCGCCATCACTAACATCATCATCACTGGTTTTAGACTCAAAATGACTGTCGCTGTCCCAGCAGTGCTACAGGATGCCTAAAATAGGGAACCACTGATGAGGACCATGCTGATTAACAAGGCCCAGGCATGGGGAAGGGTTTGGCAAGGCCACCATTCCAGGAAATTGCTGCTGTTATCTCTCCTAGGAAATGGATTTTTTCTTATAATGATCATTCTTATAATGATGCCTTTCCAGATTAAAATTCCAGAAAAATTTGTTATTGATGATAAAGTTTGTTCTAAAAGTAATAGCACTTAATTAGGTCTGCAGAGTCTGAAGGAACATGAGAAATGCCTTTAAAATGTATTATCAACACATTGAAAAAGCCCAGATAACAGAAAATCCAACTTTGAAAGTTATTAAGAAAATTTAATCTACAGGAATTACTATCACCCATGTTGATTACCTCTAGTCCTGTTAAGTTTTACCAGTTGAACAATCAAAGATAAATAATAGGAGATTTGCTGTTCCCACAGTACAGGTACCTCTGTAAGTATCCTATAATATTGGACGAAATTTGTGATATCCACCTAGAGGAACTCAAATAAATAATTATTAAGATGTTATTCCTACACTAGATGCCCATTTAACACATGAGTTCTTCTGGGGGAAACGGCAATAGAAGAAACCCATAGTAGCTTATCTGTGCGTTAGCATCACCCCTGGTTAACAAAGTTTACACATATTGATAGCTACTGTTTTCACAATGTTTCCCCCTCTTCTGTATCCTGTATCGCTATATACTTCTAATAAATGTGAAAAAAAGATCCTCCACCCATAGACCCACCATTGCTTTTTACAGCAACATAAAAAGAAAATGGAGAATGCTAATATTAATGGCCAATGGACTAATGTCCAGCGCCTGCCCTTTCTTTAGAGACTTGGACATCAGGGGCTACCTTGAAGCCGTGGGACAAAGGAACAAAAAAACAGCATACGTAAACAGTTACACAAACATTATCTAAACATCAAGTGTCCACACTGCATACTATATGAGTGATTAAGGAACATGTTGTTCTACTTCTCGTTTTGCCTTTGTTTTTAAATAGTTTAAGTTTCTAATTCTTAGAACATAGTAAGGACACATACATATTTTTTTAGGTTACTAATAGTAAGGTGACAACAACATAATTTTAGCTAATATATAATTGTAATACAATGCTAATTGCTTTCATGGAAAGGGGTACTAAAGCTAGACAATAGTGTATTACCAAAAGCAAGAATATTTCCTAGTAAAATGCTTATGCAAAAACTTCTGAGTAAATATAGAAAGCTGACCTTAACATACTCTTTAAGTGTAACACAGATAGAGGGTGTAATGTCTCAAGAAAAAAAAGACACTTACGGGGGTTGGAGATTTAGTTCAGTGGCAGAGCACTTGCCTAGCACGTGCAAGGCCCCAAGTTCAGGCCTCATCCCTGAAAAAAAACCAAAAAACAGAAAACAAAAAAAACACACTTACGGAGAAAGAACAAGAAACACTGTGGTTTATGTGTCAAGGAAGTATGTTGTATTTATGGCTAATGTCTGGGATTACTGAGAAATTTAAAAAGTAGTCAAAGGTAGCGAAACAGTTAAAGAAAGTACTGGTTTGGTACCTGTATAAAAATACATCAATAGCTAAATCATGGAAACAACCCAGATGTCCCTCACTGGATGAATGGATCCAAAAGCTGTGATACATATATACCATGGAATTTTACACAGCAATTAGAAAAAATGATATTGCAGCCTTTGAAGGTAAATGGAGCCAACCTCATATCAAACCTGAGAGGTGTTCCTTCTCTTTGGTTAACATTCTTCTTCCTGAGATGGTCACCAATTAGGGAGACCTTCCTTTGGAATCCTCTACATTGTGACTTCTCCTGAATGTCTATACACTGCAGAATTACCCATGAATCCATTCACTGAGGTCTTCCCCCTTGCCTCTGCACCACGCAGGAGACAATCAGAATAGTGTCTCATCATAAAGGCAGAGAGGACAGAGTGCATTCATGACAGGGAGGAGGTGTCACTGTTATGCTTCAGTGTCCCAACTGCTGTTGAATAGCAAATATGCTGCCCTTGTTCACAGTTACATTATCTGTCTAAGAAAGACAGGTTTGGGCAAATCTTTTTCTACGTATCTTGAGATTCTGTTTTTCGTGTAGTGGCAACTAACACTGATCCTAAACTGCCAAGAATTTCATGCCATTTAACTTATGAGCATCAAGCAGAAGAGGCTGAATGTCAATGAGCTGGACAAAAGCTAGATACTTTAGTTTATATTAAACAAGACTTTGACCTTGGGTGAGCGAACTTCACAGTGCGTAATGTCTCCTTCTGAATGAAACTTTTGCCAATAGAAAATTAGAAATACACAAGGTATCCACTGAGAGTAAAGGTTAGAAGTCTTTCTGAGCATATCTTAGAATAGTGCACAGTTATACCTGCACTTCTTTCCTGTCTTAAATTCTCAGATGTAGCCAGGAGTGGTGATGCATGCCTATAATTTCAGTGGCTCAGGAAGCTGTGACAGGAGGATTATAAGTTCAAAGTGAGCCTCAACACCGTAGAAAGGTCCCGTCATTCATAAATAAATAAATAAATAAATAAATATTTTAGGGATGTGGCTCAGTGATTAAGTGCATCTATGGTTTCAATCTTTAGTACCAAAAATTATCAGATATTTCCACCTGAATTACAACAAATTAATAAATACAGGAAGAGAAGTGACTGTACAGAAACAAAGAGCAGAAATTCTCTGACACTGCCAGGCAACAGGCCCCCTCCAGGTCTCACAGTTCACAGATGGCAGCAAGTCCTGCTTGGTGTTGGGTGCCAAGCCCTGACAGGCTCTATATGATGTGTACAAACTGGCCAGGAGAAAACTTGGCTCGAAGTTGGAAAAATCTGAGGTTGGGGCTGCCTCTGGTTTTCCAAAAGGATTTGTGGTGTGATTTTTAAAAGAAACATTTTGGTAGCCACTGAGGAAGCTTGCTGGAAATGGGAAAGGAAAGAAACATGAAAATGACATTATGGAACAGTCTAGAGAGCTTAGATGGTTGGGGCTTCATGAGTAGTAGCAGGAGGAGTTAAACCAATGACCATGATTTCTTTTCAAATATGTGGATTCAGAAATCAGGATACTAACTCCTTAAAGACTTCCTGTGTTCCAGGCCGCTCATAAAGATGATTGTATGAGTTTCTCACAACATCCAAGATACCAGTTACAATTCCAACTCTGCAAAGAAAGGAACCAAAGCCCAAATATGGTAGTGACAAAAAGCCATGGGACATTGAGACCCAGATCCTTTTGACAGAATGAAATATGTGGTCCCACCAACACCTGCAAAGCAAATACTTGTTAACAGTCCATGGAAGGAGGAAGAACTGAAGGAGTACAGACATCTAAATTTCTGTCCTTGTTGGCCTCTATTTCTACAACTCTTACCAAGGAGATGCCCTCCCTCCATGTTGAAGATTAGCAGATGCAGTTCTTCACCACCCACAAGATGCACAGCTCCCACCTTTCCCTTTCCATAGATAATGCCAGGTTCATATCACCTGCAGAAGCCAGACATGATGGTGCATACCTGTAATTCCACTGACTCAGGAGGCTGAGGCAGGAGGATTGCAAGATTGAGGCCAGTCTCAGTAACTCAGAGAGGCCCTAAGCAACTTAGTGAGACTCTGTCTCAAAATAAAAAATAAAAATTAAAAGGGGCTGTGAACGTGGCTCAATGGTTAAGAAACTCTGTATTCATTCCCAAGTTTAAATAATTACCTTCATATTTATATGTTTCTGCCAGAAACAAAGGCTCATCAGCAGTATTCTCACAATCTCTGCCTTTCAGAAATTTACCTGGGCAGTCCAGTTCAGCCCATCTTCCTTCTTCCTGCTACTGCAAGAATTGCCACATATGATAAGACTATTAAAATTTTGATGGTAAGTTGTCACGATTAGGTTTTTATTCAGAACATTCCAAGAAAGTCAATTTGTCTGTTATAGTGGCACCCACACTGAACAGAGGAATACCAATATTGACTGGATGTTGTCACTGCCTAGCAGGATCTCTACCATGCAGTGAGTGTGCAATGCCCATGCAATGAGCCTAACACTCTTGATAATTCCTAACCTAGAGAATTTGGAAAGGAGTTTCAGTTCCATTCTTAATGATGATATATCTGATATGGGATGGCTGCTGCCCTCTTATCCACATCTGTAACTTCATACAACATAACATTGCTTTGACTTCTTTGTTGGTCTGTACAGTTGCTTCTGGTTTTCACTCTTTTCACATTACAGCTTCACAGAATGACTGTTCCTGGAATTTTCCACTACAGGTCCTGAAGTAGATGGTGACTGCATAAATCTGCAAGAAGATTTGTCTGTGGGTAGACAGTCTTGTCCTACTTCAGGCATTTTAGACACTTGAAAATCTGTCCTCTAAGTGGCTGGTTAAACATCCTCTTTATGCAGAAGAGCTTCTGCCAACACAATTTGGGCCAGAGTACCCAAAACAGCAGCATGTGCCAGGCTGGCCAAGTGAGTGAAAGATCATAGTTTTTACAAACTATGCCACAATACCACATTGCACTGCTTTCAGGGGCCTAATTGCCACCTTCAAAATATGCCAGAAATTATCCTGTTTTCATTACATATTACAGGGGAATTATGAATTATTTTTCTGAGAGGCAGTAACCTTTTGTTCTAGAAGGGGATTCTCGGAGAAATTCTGTTTTCTTGTTGCTCATTAACAAGACAATTGAATTATGTAAAGGTATATGAAACATGGGCTGGAGCAGTGACTCATGTGTAGAGTGCTTGCCTGACATGCACAAGGACCTGAGTTCCATCCCCAGCACCACATACACAACTAATTAGAGAAAAAACAAACAACAGATAAAAAATTAATGAACTCTCTCTCTTAACAAACTTTAAGAATGGAGTTTGTGTTCTCCTCACTTTGTTGCCAAGGAAGAACACTCATATACAATGTGATATACCTAAAAAAAATTTCACATGGGTTTTTCTTTGGATCTCAGTATGTTATTAAATACTCGCATAAAAATCAATTAAATGCATATCCTACACATGCACTATGGTATGTTAGTGTCAGAGATCCGAAAAATAACATGTTGGAAAATTTTTCACATCAGAAGTAAGATAACATCTTTCAGAACAGTTTCATAAATATTTATTAGGTTAAAGAACATTACCATTATTTATCATTGAACATAGTTCTATGAGGAGAAAACAGAGTGGAAAATTGTTCAGTGACAAATATGATGCAGATTTGTTAAATTTGTACTTATTTGGCAAGTATATCTCTTAGATACTATGGGAGAATAAGCATATAGTAAAAGTGACTTATAACTGGAAGAAAACCTCTAATCACAGCTATTCTGGAGACTGAGGCAGGAAGGTAGCAAGTTCAAGGCCAGCCTCGGCAATTTAGCTAGTTCCCCACCTAAAAGTAAAATAAAAAGGAATGGGGGTGTAAGTCCGTGTTTAAACACTTATATAGTACACATAAGGTCTCTGGTTCAATACCCAAGACCACAAAACAAAAGAAACTTGCAACTTCATTCCACACTTACTGTTGAAGGTCCAGGGTTCTTCCTGAAAAGCCTAAATTAATGGGGTTAGTTAGCATCCTAAGTCATGAAATTTTTATAACTACCAGTAACAACACTGTAGATAAAACAAAATTCAAATACCAGTAATCAATTCTACTGATTTCTAAATGTAATTTAGTAGGATTATAGTTAGAGAACATCATTGTTTACCAATATAAATATAGAAATCATTAAATCTTGTCAATACAGTCATAGAAACACACACACACACACACACACACACACACACACACACACAAAGTCAATATCAC
>PVKS010053197.1:0-10491 GCA_004027875.1 Aplodontia rufa
TTAATTTTTTGAGGATTCTCCATACTGCTTTCCATAGTGGCTGAACCAATTTGCAGTCCCACCAGCAGTGTAGTAGTGTTCCTCTTTTCCCACAACCCCTCCAGCATCTGTCGTCATTTGTATTTTTCATTTTTGCCACTCTAACAGGAGTGAGGTGGTATCTCATTGAAGTTTTGATTTGCATTTCTCTTATAGCTAAGGATGTGGAGCATTTTCTCATATATTTATGAGACTTCCACTGGAGAGAAGTTCCTTTTGAGATCTTTAGCCCATTTGTTGATTGGATTATTTGTGGGTTTGGAGTTTAGTTTCTCTCATCTGTGGAAGCTAGAATACATGGGGAAGCAGTAGGCTAAACGGCTAAACTAATAATAACCTCAAATTGTATGATTGTCAGTGTAATAGGGGGATAGCTCCCTAGGATACTTGGAGGTGTAGGGAGAGGGAGGGGTGGGGGGAGGGTATTTGAAGATCTCCTAGGAGACTGGAGAGTGGGAAAATAGGGGAACCATCTCAGAAGCCGATGTCATTCCTCCACAAGATACCCATTTTATGCAAGAGTTCTTCTGGGGGAAACTGCATCAGGTGAAACCCAAGGTGGTCATCCATGTCTTGGCATTATCCCTGAATAACTATGTATATATACATTGGTTGTTGATGGTTTGATAATGTTTCCCTCTCATTTGTATGTCTATATACTCTTGATAAAAAGAAGAAGTTCTCCTGAGTACTGGGTGAATGATCCTCTTTTGGACTCTCAGTGTGTTTATGTTTAACTAAACATGTTTAACTCACTACTAAAGTTGGTGTTCTTCATTTATCTCTCCTACAAGTTCTTAAGTTCCTCAAGACAAGATTGTATATTATTTTTATTTATTTTTTCCTGTTTCCAGCACTCTATCTCCAAAAATAATCACTGAACTAAACAAATGAACGAAGCTAATTTTTAAAAAGGCTTGCCTGCAACCTCTCCTCTTCCATTTAAATAATATTTGCTGCACTCTAAAATTAAAGACAGCCTTTAATTTTAGTTTGTGGAAGAAAGGGCAAATTTTCTATACTACTATGGAAAAATAAAGGGAAAAACTAGAATTTTTGTCTGCAGGTTTTATTTACCACAGTGAAAGTATTTATTTATTAGACTCATAGGTAGATCAATGAAGCCAGAACCTGTAGTCCCTGAATTTTATTTTTCATCTCTTGATATATACATTTGTCTTAATTCTTCTGGAATTACAAGGTCATGTGGTCATAAAGGTGAGCCACTACAGAATTTAGCAGTATAACATTTGAGAAATGATGAGAACATAATAATGTCCACATCTCTGAAACAGGAAATAGAGAAGAGTGTAACTTGAATTAATCATAGACTGGGAGTCAGAAAAGAATAGGAAAGATTCAGCCCAGCCCCCTGCATATATTCTTTCTCTAAGATCCCAAGGAAGAATTGAAATTTTTGCTTAATATTTCCATTGATACCAACATTTTTTTTTAGCTCAGTATTATTTCCTATGAGGCATACGTTACTCTGGTAGTGAACTGACCGATTTAATGAGATGAAGGAGGTAGAATAATTTCTTTTCTTATAATTCAATGAAATTCCTTTTTCCTCCTTACAAAGGAAACTTCTATAGATGCATCATTTTCCCCCCTCTAGCTTGAGTGTAGGAGTCCTCACAGCATTACAGTATCTGGAATAAAAGGCAGTGCCCACACCAAGTAAACTTTCATGTAGAAACTTAAATTAGACAAAATAATTCAAGTGTGCATAAGCATTGTAACTCTCTAAATAAATCGAGAAACTTTTTGAAATCTTGAATGGTTCCAATTAGCTAGGGAATTGTAAAGTACACGATAGCTTTTATAATTCAAAGAAGATTGAGTAATATATAAATACTTATAAATACAGTTCTAAGAAGTGAAAATGGTCTGGAAATGGGGTGGAGGTAGGGGCCAGGAAGCTAGCACATACTGAACTGGAGACTGCCTAGGATATGTGACATAAGGGTCATAAGCATTTGCTCTTTCTTGACTTATGATAGTCTCCTGGCAAAAATGTAAACTTCATTTTAATGCCTCTCTCAAATTCCACAGCTTTTGCTTTGCAGCATCTCCAATTCAGACTCTGGGCTTGGCCTGGGATTTGATTAGACACAGGGATACCAGCAAGCATTATACATACAGAGGCCAGAGTAGTGCCGGGGGTAGGGATTGCTCTAGTGCCTGTAGCTCTACGTGTTCCCTGAGAACATATCCAGGCTCTCCAACAGAGGAGTTTCAGAGACCTTTGGAGCAAAGCCAAATCTCTCCATCCAGCAACCAGATAAGCCACGGCTACAAAAGTCACCAGCAGACAGACACACAAGCAATCACTATTTAGACAGAAAAGCTGTCCAGCCTGAACCACTGGCCCACTGACTTATGACCTAAATAAATACCCATGTTAAAGTCACTGTGTTTTGGATCTGACTCAATAACCAGTTATTTATTTTCTCTGTCCCCATACAACACTCCATGCTTTGAAATCAACTTCTTGGATGAACACAACAGTACTCAAAAGAGGTAAGGAATTTCCCTCAGAGCAAGGGTTAGCAATAGTGTGATATGATGTAAAGTAACAGAGCTAAGATGGTAACGTCAAAGGGTCTGCTCTCATAAACACTATCCCCATTTGGGTGCTGAAGCTTATGCACAATCACATATATATTCATTTACATCTGTTATAGGGAGGAAACAGGAGTTAAGAGACTGGGGTGTAGGTGATACAGGGGTGATTCTGGTTTAGGATCAGGGGCATATAATTTTTAATACATATTCATTTATGATTGTACAATAACACAACTCCTCAATAAAATTGAAAAAACGATAAAAAATACACTATCCTCACTGTTGCCACTTTCCCAAAACACCTGCAAGTAGGATCTATGACTAATTATATCCCCAAGGGCACACTGACAACCAAAGCCAAGGAAACTGCCAGTAAGGGGATAGGTGGTGCAGAGATAAGGACCAAAACTATTAAAAAGTAACACCCTGAACCATTTACACTAATTGAGGCAGAATAACTGGACATAAGGATAAGCAAGATTTTAAATAGCCACATTAAGATGTTTAAATGGAAGACATAAAGATATTTGAAATGCCAAAGAGAAATACTTTTTAAAATAACTATTACAAATAATTAGAAGTAAGTGGCATAAAAGAAGTAGTGCTAATATAAAGAACTGAACACATAGGTTGAAAAATAGACTGTATCTTATTTTTTTAATCCAGTTCTTTTGAGAAATCTCCATAATGATGTCTGCAGTGCCTATATTAACTTACATTCCCACCAGTACTGTAAGGGTTCATCTTTCCCAACATCCTCACCAACATTTATAGTTTGAATTCTGGATGATTGCCATTCTGAATGGGGTGAGATGGAATATCCATGTAATTTGGATTTGCATTTCCCTGATGCCTAAAGATGTTGAACTTTTTTTGATAATTATTACCCATTTGTACTTTGAAAATTATCTGTTCAGTTCATTTGCCCATAGTGATTGTGGAGTTGTTTTGGGGAATTAGTTCTTCATGTATTCTGGACATTAATCCTCTTTCAGTAGGAGAGATGGTTAAGATTTTCCTGCCCACTCTTTTATTTCCTTTACTGTGCAGAACTTTTTTAACTTGATGCAGTCCCATTTGATGATTTTTTTTAGAGAGAGGGACAGTGACAGAGAGAGAGAAGGAGAGGGGGGGATTCGATTTTGTTTAATTTTTCATGTGGCTTCAATTGCTCCGACACTTTGTTAGGTATGTGGTGCTGCAGTTTGAACCCACATCCTCACGCATGCCAGGCAAGCACCATAACCACTGATTCACCACTCCAGCCCCCCATTTGCTGATTTTTGCTATTATTTTTGAAATATTGCAATAATATTCAGAAAGTCACTGCTTGACATGTTGAATGACCATATAACCTAGCTCCATACCACTCCTTGGTATATGCTGTAAGGAATTAAATTCAGCATATTATGGAGATATCTGCATACCCATATTTATGATGGCATAATTCACAATGGCAAACCTATGGAATCAGCTTTTATGCCCAAAAATGGAAAAATGGACAGAGAAAGTGTGGCATATGCACACAATTGCATTATTATTCAGTCACACACAAAAAAGAATGACATTAATTCATTTGCAGGAAAATGGATGGAAATGGAGATCATAATGTGACAGACCCAGAAGGACAAGTATCACAGTGTAGAATTGAGAAGAAAAAAAAAGAAGACATGAAAGTGGCAGGGGACAGAGAAGAGGAAGGGGCTCTCGGGAGGCAGAGGGAGGGTAAAGAAGAGTAACAAGGGGTAGTATGCAACGTACACCATTTGCATGGACAAATACACCACAGTGAAACCCATTCTTCTGCATAATTAAAACACACTAATAATGCTTAAATGAAATATATCCAATCAAAAAATTAAATATTGGCCTGATATATAACATCTTGGGCTTTCACAGAAGGTAGAAATAGAGCATTAATACTGAAAAAGAATAAAAATGTAAGCAATGTGAAAATACAGGAGAAGCATTAGTTATAAGCATTATACAATCAGAGAAAAATAACTGAAGGGCAGGAAAATATATAAAAAATGAAAGTGAAAGAAATACTTAATGATAAGTTCACATAGGAGACTAGAAATTAGAAAAATAAAAGACACAACTAATTATGAAAATAAACCATATTCAAATTGAAGAGAAGAAAATCTATGAGTAAAGGTGGATTATCTGAAAGAAAATGGCATGAATTATGTCAACATCAGATGAAAAGCATGGAGTAATAGCAATAAAGTTGGTAAAGGAAAGAAGTCACAGACGTTGGCTACCATGATCACACTAATAGCTAAGTGATTCTGAAACAAAATCATTCTCCACGATGAAGGCCTCAGGATCTTGACCAAAGCTAGAACCTTTCTGAACTAACTCAGAGTAAATGCTCTGGAAGTAGCACAATGAAAGCTGTGAAGTGTGGGAAGCAAATAACTTAATATCTGATGCACCAAATATTAAAGTGTATCCACGGAATAATTTGTAAATGACAACTAAATGGTAATACAGAAAGGTCAAGGACAGAGGAAGTGAGAGATGATATACAGGAAGACAAGTATGGATGAAGAGGCCAACTGGAAAAACAGATCATTATAAGCCCCAATAAGTTAGGGATACTGATAAAATTAAAACAGAATATAAAACCTTCAAATTACCTGATTTTCATCAATGTAAATGAGTAAAGGTTATGTATAAAGGCAAAAAAACAGTATTATAAGTAGAAAACACAAAGTGAAATTTTCAAAAATAAAGATAATTTGTAACAAATTTAACTGGGATAAATGCATCAGTTAGAAGACAAAGATTTTATCTGGATTATTTGATAGGGATAATGCTAAATATTCACCACTGCCTTCTTGAGCATGCAGGAAAAAAAGTCATATCCTGGTCATGGGCCACATGCCTGAGCTCTGAACCGTGGAAATTGGTCAGAAATGATATCAGGCATTTGCAAGCCTGGCCTTAAAAACATGATGCTCTAATTATCCCTGCTTCAAATGGATCAACTTGAAAGCCACAAGTATGACTCTTGCAGCAGTCTTTACCCCTGAACCACTAATTGGAGTGGAGCCATGCAGAAGAGCTTTGTGTCTCCCATCAAACCATCATTATGGTACTAGATTTTGTTCTTATTCATTACTACCTATTAGCATGACCTCAACCTGACTAATATTAAGAAAGACCTCTGATCATCATTTATTTCCAAGAAACCATCTAAGTAAGGAAGAACACTGTAAACTGAAATATAAGATCCTGTTCAGGCACACTATATTCTGCATGGAAAAGGATCTGGCTGCTCTAGGACTGAGTTTAGTTACAAAGTCAGGAAAATTTTATGTTTATAAATCTTCTCATAAATGAAGGCAAAATGGTTTTGAGTGTGAGCTCCTCTGGAATTGCATTGTAAGCCTGAATGTAAAAAGACAATGTGTGATAAAAATTTAACAATGTACTCAAAGCTGGTAGGACACAGGCTTTATGAAGTCTGTCTGGCAGTCTTGCACAACACAGAAGCAAAGCAATGCGAGGATCATCCTGGTGACCCATGGCAGAGCTGAGTGAAGTCTCTTCGTGAATCTGGGACACCAAAGGCAGGAAAGGTGTCCTACTGTGAAGTAGGTGGATGGCAAGATTTCTCCCCAAATTCAATACTATCCAAGGAATGAAGTTTAGTGACATGGAGCTGCAAATAAGCTGAAACTGCATGAAGTCTCAATTGATAACTTTCTAACACCAGCTTCACACCCAGCAGTAGATTGGGAATCTGTCCCAGAGGGGAGGAAGCTGTGCACACTTAAATAAACACAGACACAGGGGTAAGCACTCAGTGGAGCCCAGGCATGGGACTCTGGTGCCCCAGGGCTGCGACAGCCAAGGGAGGGCTTTAATACACACAGATTGGAGTCCCCTGAATCTGATCGCATGAAGAAGCAGGGTGGCTCCATCATTTTGAAACCTCCTGGAGAGTGGTACAGGAAACTGCTTCGTGAACAGTGAACCCAAAACCACCAGATGCAGATTGGAATAGGGAGCGAAATCCAGAGGAGGGATTCCAGATCACCAGGGTTTCAACTGTTTGCCCTGGGGGCTCTGTGGGCCTGGCAGACCCTCCTTACTGTTCCTGGGACTGGTATTTAGAAGGTTCCTACCCACCCTGTTGCAAGCTCCATCTGTGGGTGGAGTCAGTGTCCAAGTTTCTCCTCAATAGGATCTAATACCCTGGGGAGAGGTAGATCTTCAGCTCCAACAGATACTGCCTGAAACACAGGCAGGGCAGAGGCTAGCATCAGCCTCAGGGACCTATGAACCAAAGTGTAAGCCTGAATATAATGCTTTCATCTACTTTCAGACCTTGAATTCTGTAAACAGAAGCAGTCATATAGGTCCTGGGTGCTCCAAGTGGGACTGGGCTTCCTTGCCCCCAGTGGTTGCATTTGAGATCTCCATGAACACTGGTCTAGTTGGGCTGGTATCTTCTTCATGCCTATTTCCCCTTGCTGGGGTTGTGACTGCCCCATACATCATCTGTTGGGGCAAGTGGGGTCCTCAAGAGTGGAGCAATAATGGTCTCCGGTGTGCTCAGTTCAGGCTGGCCACTTTCCTTGGAACAGCATCCACAAGACTCCCAGTGGCTCCTGGGTCCCTGGTGGAAGTCGGACAAGAGTTTGGGCAGGCAGACACTAAACTCCCCAAGAAAGCACCTCGGATGGCCCTGAAGTCTGTTTTCACAGGAAGCAGGGAAGGTGAATGCTTGCAACCCCTCTGAAGGAGAAAATTATTGGGAGGCCTCCTGGGAATCTTACTGTCAGCCGAGATAAAAAAAATTCATTCCCTCCAACAAACTCAAATGAGAAGTGACTCCACCTAGAAGTTAGTTATGAACACATATCCCCATGATACATTTTGACTGCAGCAGTAATAATTCAGAACCTTCCCAACTCTCTCTTTCTCTCTCTTTTTTTCCTCTATTGTTGTTCTTGGAATTGATGTTCCTTTGTGTATGTATTTGTGTGTGTGTGTGTGTGTGTGTGTGTGTGTGGTTGATTGATTTTTATTGTCTCTGTGATTTGTTTTATTTGTCTGTTGAATCCATATTGCTGGGGTTCTACCTGTGATAGTCTGCAATATTTCAAACCAGTCCTCAGTATCTTTGGGCTGAAAAGATCCCCTTCTTCCCTTTACTCTGTCAATTCCTAAACTTTATTCTGATCTCTCTCATCCTTCCTCAAAGTCATTATCCCACTCTCACCCCATTTCTTTCTTTTCCTTATTTCTAGCAGAATAGCCTACATCTTCTCTACTACCTTGTAGCTCTATATCCTAATTCACAAGTTCCACAATACCTTCCTACCTCGTTCCTTTTGGTCTCTAGATTTCTTTTTTCCTCAGCTACAGAGGTCCTGGTTGGTAAACTGAAGTGAATGCCATACTTGAAAACAGGTGTTTGCTTGCTAACCAAGTATAGTGTGAAAGCTATCAAGGAAGAAAAAACTGCTAATCCTATTACTCCTGTAGGTGCTAATCAGTGTTGTATCAGCTAAAGTTGACATTGTCGGTGTATACAGTGACTGCATTTATTGATTTCTATCTCATATCCCCTGAGGTATTGGAAAACCTAAAGGTCCACAATACTTCACAGACTGGGGTACCAGCCATTGAACTGTGCTACCCAAATTGTATACCAGCCCAATTAAGCAAAGAGAAAAAAAAACTCCAAAACCACCAACAAAGCCCCCAAGAGAATTATTCAATGTCAGACCTCTAGCCACACTCCCTGTAACTGAAAATGAGGAAAAAGGGAAATAGTCCTTCATCTCAACCCCACAGCTCGCCATCCAAGGTGTCCATGGTCAAGGAAAACCTAGAAAAATGTATCAACAATATAATTAGTAATTCAATCAAAGAATTAAAAGAAGGTTTAAAGAAAGAGATAAGAGAGCAATATCAGAAGATGAGAGACCACATATGTAAAGAGCTAAACATTCTGAAAAGAGATGTAGTAGAGCTCTTAGAATTGAAGAATATTGTCAACCAAATCCAAAGCTCGTTGGAAAGGCTGGAGCAGTGACTCAGCAGTTATGATGCTTGCACAGCATGCACAAGGACGCCAGTTCAAACCCCAGCACTATGTATATAATGAAGTTTCAGAGCAATGGACATCAGATAACAAAGACAGACTGAGCAACATTGAATTCAAGGAGGACAGACAAGAAAAGAAGCTTATTGTGCATGATCGGAACTTCCAAGTTGTATTTGAGGAGATGAGAAGAAATAATATGAGAATAATTGGGATTGAAGAAAACATTGAACAACAAACAAAGGGCATTAAGAACCTTCTATGTGAAATTGCCAAGGAGAATTTTCCTCATATCAGAACTGATCTATAAAATCAAATTCAAGATGCCTATAAGACACTAAACAGACCTAACCAAATGAGAAATTCACTGAGACACATCATTTATAAAGTGAGTAGCAGAGAGATCAAGGAAATGATCCAAAAAGCAGCAAGGGAAAAAACACCAAATCACATTCTGGGGCTGACCAATTAGGATTGGTAAGGATTTTTCAGATAAGACAATAAAGGTCAAGAAAGCATGGAACAATATTTTTCAAATTTTGAAAAAAAAAAAACAATTTCAACCAAAGATAATATACCCTGAAAAACTCAGCTTTAAATGTGATGGGGAAATTAAACACTTCAATGCTAAATTCAAGCTAGCAAGGTACATGAACACAAAACCTGCACTACAGAAAATTCTCAAGGACATACTTCATTCAGAGGAACATGCAAAAAACTTCCCAAACCCTTGAACATGCAAAAGTCAATAATCACAAAACACACAAAAACATATCCAAGATGGTGCAAAACACAGCAATAGTCACAATGTCAGGGACTCAGATTCCCATATCTATTCTAACTCTGAGCATAAATGGACTCAATGCCCCTATCAAAAGACACAGATTGGCTCACTTTATAAAAAACAAAATTCAACAATATGCTGCCTACAGGAGACACACCTCACAATCAAAGATAGACACAGACTGATGGTGAAAGATTGGCAAAATGTCTACTAGGCTTGCGGCCCAATAAAGCAAGCTGGCACTGTGATGCTTATATCCAATGAAGTTAATTTTGACCAAAAACTAGTCAGAAAGGACAAAAAAGGTCACTATATCATAGTAAAAGGAAAAATTCATCAAGAAAACATAATGATAGTTAACATTTACACCCCCAATTACCACTCTCCCAAATATATGGAAAAAGTACTCAAGGTCATCAAACACTTCATCAGTTTCAACACAACAGTAATGGGGGACTTTAATATACCATTATCAATAATAGACAGATCATCAAAGCAAAAAATCAACAAAGATATCTCTAACCTAAATAACTCTCTAAATCAACTGCACTTAACAGACATTTACAGAATATTTCATCACAAATTGGCTGATTTTACCTTTTTCTTTGCAGCTTATAGATCCTTCTCCAGATTAGACCACATCCTAATCCACAAAGCTAACCTTAACAAATATAAAAAAGTTGATATATTCCCATATGTCTGGTCAGACCACAAAGGTATGATCTTAGCAATTAACAGCAAGAAAAAAAATGGAAACTACTCAAATACTTGGATATTGAATAATATCCTCTTAAATGAAGAATGGATAAAAGAGGTAACGAGAACAGAAATCAAGAAATTCTTGGAAATGAATGAGAATGATGAAACAACATATCAAAATCTCTGGGATAGCATGAAAACATCCTTAAGAGGTAAATTTATAGCACTGAGTGCCTTCACCAAAAATCAGGAGAGAGCCCAAATAAATAGATTTATGCTGCAACTCAAATCCCTACAAAAAGAGGAACAATCCAGTCCCAAACCTAATAGAAGACAG
>PVKS010053198.1:0-10487 GCA_004027875.1 Aplodontia rufa
GGGGGGGGGGGTCCTCGCTCATTCTACCAGCCACCCTCGGAGAGGGATGTGGAGACCCACAGTGAGCAGGGCATGCAGACCCAGCTCATCTCCCAACCAATCCCACACCTGGGGTTCAAATGAAGACTAAGTTTCTTAGATGATCGTTCCCTGTATACTCAGAAATAGAAACATATTTGCAAGGAATCTGGAATCAACAGAAAGGAGAGCAAATTGAACACCCAATGAAACAGACAGCCACAAGACCACACTGCATCATAAGCTGGAGATAGTGCTGTCGGGGTGGGGTGCCCCTCTGCATCAGGGCTCAGTTTCAGGACACTGTAAGTATTGGATCAACCATCATTTTCAATACCCATGTTTTTGGTTACAACACATAACTTCTAGTAATACTTATCTAGGTCACATGAGGCACTGTATTTCCCAAGTTAGAAAAATCTACCCTGAGTGAAAAGATACAAAACATTCCGGAATTAAACTATTCTACTTCAAATGCCAAGTGGCCTGAGCTTGGATGAACAGCCCTGGAAATGAGATCACAGGGTCCACACCCTCCCAGAAAGAACCTGGTAAAACAGCTTCTGCTGCAAGACGACACCCTCCTTTCCCATTGCCCAGTCTTGACACCCCACTTACTTCCTACTCCAAGGTGCTATTTACTCCCCTCTAGGGTGGATTAAAGAGCTTCGCAAGGCAGGAGTGGTGGCTCAGTTGTGGCTCAGCAGTAGAGCGCTTACCTAGCACCACATACACAACGAAGTATAGGAAAAACAAAAGCCATGTGGCTCAGCAATGTCCCACTTGCCTGGCATGCACGAGGGACTGAGTTTGAGCCCCAGTACCATATGTACAGCTAAGTGTGGGAGCAACAAAAACCAGATGAAAAACTAAATAAAGTTGATTCTTTCTCATTGTCCCTCTCTCTTTAAAAAAATACATAAAGAGCTTCACAACAGCTACTGTCCTCCCAAACTGGTCCCTTTAGAAGCCTGATTTCAACCACTCTTCCCACCCAAGGACACCGTCCATGTGCATATGAGGGTATGACTCTCTGAACCTTCAAGCTGTCCACAGTAAACATTAAAAGCACACGAACTAGGTGCATGGTGGTGCACACCTGTAATCTCAGGAGGCTGAGGCAAGGAGGATCCCAATTTTAAGTCTGCCCAGGCAATTTAGAGACCCCATCTCAAAATAAAAGTGGGCTCGCAAGATAGCTCAGTGGGAGAGCCCCTGGGTTTCATCCCTGGTAGCGCGCCAAAAGGGTGCAACCTAAGAACTCAACAGCTGGGGCTGGAGGGGTGGCTCGGCAGATACAGTGCTTGCCTTGCATGCACAAGGACGTGGGTTCAAACCCCAGCACCACGTACACAACAAAGTGTTGGAGCAACAAAAGTCACATGAAAAACTAAATAAAATTGATTCTTTAAAAAAAAAAAAAAAAAAAAGAACTCTACAGCTCCATGTGCCTTCCTAAGTGAGGAAGGGTAAGGGGATAGCTAGGCAAGGCCACAGAGTACTTGGCTGATGGCTTGGTCTCCACATGGGCACAGAGAACCTCATACACATCTCCAGCTTGCTGGGGGGGGGGGGGGGCCGCTGATGCCAGGTTCTCAGAGACCACAGTCCTCGAGATGGCCCTCCCAAGAAAGCCGTGTCCTCCCCTACTTGGGAAGGGCAGGGACAGTGATGTCCTCAGTCACCGGACACTCAGGACACTGCCGAGTACACTGCAGCACTGAGTGGGCCACTCCTGCAGGTCACATCTCCAACGCGCGCTGACTCAGACTGCACTGTGATGTCCACCAGGATGTCTCACAGGAGAGCAGGGTGGAGAAGGCAGAGAGACTCCAGGCTGCATGCAAAATGTGAAACCTAGCTAGCACATTTATGTTCTTAAGTGAACTGGAAGGCCTATTCCTGGTCTTCCTTCATGCTTCATCTGTGCAGATATGTGTGTGTATGAAGCAGCAACCAAGGATACTCCCTACCAACCTAAACCACACTACTGCCTTGGAATCTACCATGCAGGTCACTGGGCATGGTCACAAAGCCTCATGGAGAACTAAACATAGGCCCTGCCTCCGGACCTCCGGGTGTTTACCCTTTTTCCTAACTTCTAATTCTTCGTGACATGTCTTTCCCCAAGTTCGCTGCTGGTTTCTAATCTGTACAGACTAGTACAAAAATCTAAGTGAGGGATGGAGTGGTGGATCAGCAGTTGGGAGCGCTTGCCTGGCACATGAGAGGAGCAGGTTTAAACCCCAGCACTACACACACAACTAAATGACTGCATAAAAAGTCTACCATGGGTTATGGCCCTCCAAAAGGATTCAACCAAGAATGGTGTCTTGTTCCTAAGCAAATCTTGGAAGATTAATTACAAACAAACGAGTGTGGACACAGAGAGATGCAGAGGGGGACAATGTGCAGACATGGGCAGAAACCATCCACAAGTCACTGTCCTCGTGAGGCCATAAGACGTTTGTAAGCGGCCTAGACAGCGTCTCCCTCCTTTCCAGGAGTGGGCCCTGGCACCACCTTGACCTTGGACTTCCCAGCCTCCAGCACAGAAAGGGGACTTTGTTTTTTAAACCACTCAGCTGGGGTGCTCTGTTAGGGTTGCCCCAGAAACTTGGTGCCTTAGTGCCCCGCCCTTCCCAGTTTCTTCAGTCACATCTCCAAGGTAGCAAAGATCATCTGACCAAGAGCACTACACCAAGTGGACAGAAGAAACTTTAAAATAGACTAAGCTTTCTCATAAACAGAGACCGTCGGTTCCTTTCACGATTTATTGTTGAACGAGCAGCGCCTCCAGCTCTGGCCCACTGAGCTGTTCCTCCTCGCTCAGCAGCTCCTCGTACTCCTCGCTGAACTCCTCTGTGTCCCCAAGGCTGGCTTCCTCCTCGCTGGATATGAGGTCCAACTCCTCACTGAGAAGCTCGCCCTGGCCCCGGCTATAGCATTCGCTGGGCTCATCTTCACTAAAGAGGTCCAGCTCCTCACTGGATATCACATCCAAAACCTCACTGTTCTCTTCACTTTGAGGGTCTTCCACTGCCTCCTCAAAACAGGGCTGGTCTAGTTCTTCACTAGGATCCAAGTCCTCACTGGCCATTTCCTCGAACCCTGGGGAGTAAAATGACTGGCTCACTACACCAAGTTCACATCACGGCTCAGAAACATCAGGCTATTTAAACCCTCAACACAATGCTCCTTCCTCCCAGCAGTGGGCTCCCCGTGGTCCACACAGAATTTCCCCACGCTACTACTTTCTCATTCAGCAAGGCTGGCAAGACCAGCGCCTTCATCAAGAAAAGCATGAGAGAGCTGGGGTGAAGGGCTCTCTGGAAACGGCTTTCCATTCTGCTTTGGCTTTCTGAAGTGAGAATAAGTGAAATTATTAATTTATACCAAATTTTTCAACAATAATTCTAAAGGACCGAAAGGCCTACTATCACCAGGTGCTGTAGTCCATACCAATAAACCCAGAGATTTGGAAGGCTGAGGCAGGAGGATCTCAAATTCAAGGCTACTCTCAGTAACTTAGCAAGGACCTAAAAGTAACTTAGGTAAAGCCTGTCTCAAAATTATAACATTAAAAGGGCTGGGGATGGGCTGGAGCAGTGGCTCAATTAGCACACACCCTTAACTTTTCCAATTAACACTTTGCTGCCAGGCGTGGTGCAGTGATGCAAGCCTATAATCCCAGTGGCTCCAGAGCTGAATTCAAAGCCAGGCTCAGCAACTCAGGGAAAACTCTGTCTCAAAATGTTTAAATAAGGCTGGAAATGTCGTTAAATGCCCCTGGGTTCATTCCCTAGCATCCATCAACCCCCACACCCCAAAAAATAAAACATTTTGTCAAGGTCTCGTTTGCATGTCCTCTGTGTTCCGGGAAGAATTCCAGCACATTTAGGGAGCCTCGCTCGTTCTGAGTACACCCAGCTTTAAAAGCCAGAACTCTTTCTGGGATGCTGGCAGGATCTACCTTGTCTAGCTCCTGGGAGATCTATCTGCTAAGTTCAGGATGTCGATGGAAGCTCAGTTCCTGCAAGATGCCCTGCTCTTCAGTTCTGGGGTCCACCCTGCCCCATACTCCACAACCTGGAACATCTCGAATTCTATAAGGAGCTGTGTTCTCACAAATGGACAGCACAGCTCAAAATGACCTTACAATGGGATTTTTGGGTTTTTGTTTTCTTTTTTGAGACAGTTACCCAGGTTGAGCCAGACCACAGGGGCACATGACTGTAATCCCAGTGACAATCTGAAGGCTGAAGCATGAGGATCACAAGTTCCAAGTCAGCCTCCGCAATTTCACAATAACCTCAGCAACTTAGCACGACCTGGTAGCAAAATAAAAAACAAAATAGGGGGGCTGGAGCCGTGGCTCAGAGGTTTTGGTGCTGAGGACCTGGGTTCAAACCCCAGCACCACGTATACAACTAAGTGTTGGAGCAACTAAGGCCATGTGAAAATCTAAATAAAGTTGTTTCTCTCTTTCTCTGTCTCTCTCACTGCCCCTCTCCAAAAAAAAATAAAATAAAATAGGAATGAGGATGTGGCTTGGTGGTTAAGGTCCCTTGGGTTCAATACCCAGCATCCCCCCATGAAAAAAAAAAAAAAAAAAAAAAGAAAGAAGAAAAATAAATAAATAAAACAACTCCCCAGGCTGGCCTTGAACTTGTAGTCACCCTGCCTCAGTCTCCTGAGTAGCTGGGATTACACACAAGCATCACCAGATCCAGTCCTTTGTTTTGCACGGTTGGGGACTGAAAACAGAGTCCCCCCATTAGTAAGTACTAAACCACTGAGCTACATCTGCATCCCTATTTATCACCATTTATTTTGTGACAGGGTCTCACTAAGTTGCCTAGGCTAGAAACTTTCCTAAGTAGCCTGGCCAGAAAATTTTGATCATGTCGGGCAGGATGTCACTAAGTTGTCTAGGCTGGCCTCAAACTTCCCAATCCTCCTGGCTCAGTCTTCCAAGGAGCTGGGATTCCAGGCACATGCCACTGCACCCAGCTATCTTTAAACTACTTCTTTTGAAAGCCAAACAGGAAAGTGGAGGGGGGGGCACTGATGTGAAAAATTAAGACTGAAAAACGCTTTGCTATGAGTGGACACTGTACCAGGCTGTGTGAATGACTGCAATGCTAAGCGCTAACAAGTCCCCAGCCCTGTAACCGCTCCACTCTGCACTACACATACCGCCAGCAGGCTGCACAGTCACCTCGTACACGTAGTAGCCGTGGAGTAGCTTCTTTTCCTGTTTGTAAATCCTTACAGCCTGAAAATGGAAGTCCCCCAGAACACCTACAAGAACGGATTGGAGAAGCATCACTGCCACGCTCACTATGCACACATGAAGCACCTGCTGTGCAATCTCAGCAGCCGCAGGTGAGTCGCAGCACCTAAGAGAGTAGGTTCAGTTAGCCTCTGTCTCCTGGGACTAGTCACACGTCACTCATGGACTTCTAATCATACGTTCTGTACCTTCTTTAGAAAGAAGCATTCAAGAAGTGGAAAGGGTAGCATAGGCCCATAATCCCAGGGACAAGAAGAATGAGGCAGGAAGGTGAAGATCAATCTTTGAAGGTTTTCAGATTTGGGATTTTTTTTTTTAATCTGCGAGTATTCTGAAAGACTTAACCTATTCATAACTCAAAACTCAAAATCTGAGATGTTCCCAAGATTCTTGAGCATCAATCATCAGCATGTATCTTCAAACTGAGCCCTGAATACCTACCACGGTTATGGTAGCAGCAAAGTCAAGCCTTCACACAGACCACACATTCTCCTCTGCCCATCTGCATGTTCTGCTCTCATTCAGTGGCTGGGTTTGCCTATGGACATGCTGGAAGGTGCTGCATTCCCTCCTAAGGTAAGGTATGCTCAGTCAGGACACACCATAACAAACAAGGCATCTGTATATCCCCAGTCTGCAACCATCAGAGGATGACATCAGGCAGGCAGAAGAGGCCCAAGGTGACCTATCAGGCCCCATGGCAACCACATCTCTTCGCGCCATGACAAGCAGGCCTCCACTGTCTCCTGTATCATTACCTCTAGACACAACTGCTCTTCTTTCTTCCCTCCTGGGGTACTGCCAGTGGTGTTCAGTCTCTTCAACTGTGCTCCAATCAGAGGAGGCAAGCCCAAGATGTGTCTAACGCCTCAATGCACAAGAGAATGGTGGCAACAGCACACTCAACTTCCTGGGTCACCCAGCAGCCTCAAGCACAGGAGACCTAGCGAGTGCAATGGAGTTCTAATAGCAGACAGCCAACAAGAGATCTGACACCCATTCCACATCCTAGACACACACAAGACCTGGAATCGGGCACCAGGATTGAGAGGCAGTAAACAGAAAATCCATTTCCCACAACCCAGCAGCTATAAAAGTCTCTCTTTGAGCAAAACTGCTCTCCAAGGTACTTCTGCTGCTAGCTTCAGGAAGAGTCCACTCTTCACCAACTGTGGCCTCAATGGTCGTTAACAAAAAGAAAGGCAAGTTCATGATCAGGTATCTTTTAAAGAGCATCCATGACACTTACTGACTTCCACAGGAAGAGGCCATGGAAAATTCCTACAGAAACTGGTTTCAACAGCAGGGGCAGGGGCTGTTTCAGAGCTTGCCTGGCATGGATGAGAACCCAGGTTCAAATTCCCAGCACCATATACACAACGAAGCGTCGGAGCAAGGAAAGCCACATGAAAAACTAAATAAAACTGATTCTCTTTCTCACTGTCCCCCTCTCAAAAAAAAAAAAGTGCAGGGCTAGGTGTGTAGCTCAGCAGTAGAGTGTATACTAGGGCACACACAACCCCAGGGTTCCATCTCCAAGGAGGAAAGAGCATTCCCAGACCCCGTACGCACGATCTCACCACTGCCCTACCCAAGGGCAAACGCAAGGACCACACTGAAATCTTTACTACCCAAAATGTAAACAAAATCTCCAAAGGAAGCAAAAGATTTCACTGCTCCTGCCCATTTAGACAAAGATTAAAAACCCAACACAGCAAGGGCACCCCCAGTCTTCACCAGGTGGTGGACACACTACACATACAACTGACCACCACTGAGGCAATTCACTTACCGAAGAAGTCGAATGAAAATGGGTCCCTTCCACCAAAAAATTCCCTGAAGACATCGTCTGGGTTTCGGAATGTGAAGCCAAACTCAAATGGACAGTTGATATGACTTCCACCTACACAAACACAGCACAGCTTTAGTTTATAAATCCTAGTGCTTCATTACAGTGACACAGCAAAATCTATGTTCATAAGCAGCTCAATTTACAATAGCTAAATTATAAAACCAACCCAGATGCCCCTAACTGGATGAATGGATCCAAAACTCTGTGTGTGTGTGTATATATATATATATATATATATATATATATATACACACACACACACACACACACAGTGAAGTTTTACTCAGCTATTAGAAACAATGATATTGCATTCACTGAATGTAAATGGATGGCAATGGAAGAAATCATGCTAAATCCAAAGAGTTAAGGGCCAAATGTTTTCCCTCATTTGTGGTGGCTGAAGCTAAACCCAGGCTTGGGGAAAAGGTAGATAAATTCATGGATTAGAACCACAGAACAACAACGAAATTTGTTAAAATTTATGAGACACAGTTGCAAGATACTGCGTAAGATATTTGAACAAGCTATGCTGCACGCCTGTACAACGTAAATGCTTAATCCTACTGTCAATATATATCAAAGAATAACAAGGGATGATAAGGGAGGAGAGGGGAAATATTGGAACTGAGATAAAACAAGGTATGTTCCAAGAATTAATAAGTATGTCACCGTATATACTATAGTCATATATATAGAAAATATTCTTCATAAGTAGAAGAATCGTGACACTGTACTTGGGTCTTTTGTGAAAAAAAATAGAGGACCCAGAAGAGAGGCAAGGGAGGAGGGAGGTAAGAGCGGTGCAGGGATATTGACCAAATTATATTGCTGTATTATGCGCATCTAGGAGTATGTGACAACAAATCCTATCATTATGTACAACTATATATAATGCACTAATAAAAATAAATACATCAATCCTAGTGCTTTTAGGCAAATATTTTTGTAGATTATATAAATCTTGACCTAAAGAAAGAGAACATATTTCATATACTTGGGTTCTCCAAAATGCAAAGTAAGTCCTACAGTGATTGAAACTGTGCCTGGAGCCCAGGACAAAGCAATGCTCAAAACGGCCCAGCAGGGATTCCTTCCTTACTAAGCCCCTCCCACTCTGTGGCCAGCCCATCGGGTGCTCACCTCTTAGGTGTTCATTAAACCCTGTACAGCTACAACTTGAACCTGAGGGCACTGGATAGAAGAACACCACAGGGGCATTCCACACAGGTTTTTAGCTTTTCAATGCTCTGCTCTCAAACCCTTTGTCGGCTGAGGTAAGAGGATGGCAAGTTCAAAGCAACTTTGCAAGACCCTATCCCAAAATGAAAAAGTAGAAGGGGCTGGGAATGTAACTTGGGTGGTTAAGCACCCTGGGTTCAATCCCTGGTACCAGGGGAAAAAAAGAAAGAAGACGACCAACTATAGCCAACAGTTTTACTTAATAAAATACTGGTTACTTATCTAACAGTACAAGTTCACAGAATGATAGTACAACGGACTCAAAAGCCATTTCAAAGCTACACATGCTTTCTAAGTCTAAAGATTTAAATGATGACAATTCTCCTTCCTCTACCCAATTCTGTCTACTTCTCAGGCTGCATCTCTATTTAGTACCACATAGACTGACCACCAGACTCAGTAATTTGAGAATCAAAACCTGTCAAGACCTCTTATCTGGGAAGAGAAAACTCCATCTACGTACCTCCTCCTCCGCCATTTAATCCTTCTTTGCCATACTTGTCATAGATGTCCCGCTTTTTAGCTTTAAAATTCAAAACAGAATTATTAGGGACAAGTTTTTCTTAAATCCTCAAAATTCAATCAAAGCAAATACAATCAAATTCCCAAAATTGTAAATTTTAAGGTTGCCCTTCCTTTAAAACAAAGAAAAACAAGAGGGGGACCTTAACCGGCTTGGTGGCAAACACCTGTAATCCCAGGGACTTGGGAGGCTGAGGCAGGAGGATCATAAGTTCAAAGGCAACTTAGCAAGACCCTATCTCCAAATAAAATATAAAAAGGGCTGGGTGTGTAGTTCAGTGGCTAGGCATCCCTGGGTTCAAACCCCAGTACCAGGAAAAAAGTGACCTTATGTACCCTGTTCTTCTAATTCAGAAAACATTTAAAGTACCGTTCTTAGAAATTATTAACGTCTATTCCACTACATCGTTTTATTTGACTCATGCATACATTAAAATCATACCCAACCCAGCATGCGTGAGGCTCTGGGTTAGATCTCTGGAATTTCGGGGGGGTGGGGTGGGGGGGCGGGATGTACCAACCACAGGACTATTCACAACTACAACACAAGTGCCCTTTCTTAACTACGAAGTCCAATAGAGGACAAGGTCTGTACCCTAGGTGGGGCTAAGAGGAGTTGGGCTCACAGGACAGAGGTAGCAGCCGTGCAGCGCTATGGGAACAGATACACCAGTGCCTTAGGTACGTCACCACTTGTGCTCCCTGAAAACCCTGTAATCCACAAAATGGGCAGCAGGCTTGGAAGCAGCCCATTTTAGGGAACCAAGCACTAATGAGGGGGCTGGAGCAGTGGCTCAGCAATTGGAACACTTGCCTAGTAAGCACAAGGACTGGTGGTGTTCAAACTCCAACACCAGATATACAACTAAGTGTAGGAGAAACAAAGACCAGGTGAAAAAAAAAAAACTTGATTCTCCCTCTTTTAAAATAAAAAAATAAATAAAAAAGGCACTAAGGAGAGAACAGCAGCCACCTGTAAAGAGGGCTGACCACCTGTTCCTGCACGTCACAGCCTCCACCCAGACTTTCATAGTAGTTTAAAGGTTCTTTCTGCTGGACATCAAAACTCATCCCAGCCCTCAACCTGTCTAATGTCTGGGAGCGTAGCATCGGCACACTGCCAACAAGACAGGCCCCATCATTGAGGGGCTCCGGTATATGTCCTGAGATGCCATACATTTGCTTAACTAACAAAAGTTGCGCGTGAAGTGAGATGTCTAGGATTCAGTCCCTTATGCCACAGTGTTCAAAGAGAGCAAGGAGGTAGCGTCTGGTAACTGCTGAGGGAGAGAGGGTCACACCAGGCTCCTTTCTAAAATCAGTTTTTTAAAAACAGAACCTATTACCTCATCACTCATAGATACACGTGAAGCACACACCCACTTCCTGTAGTGAGTCTGTCCCTGACCTGCTAACCACCTTGCAATGTCCAGGTGTGGGCAGATGTTTTTCAGTCTCTGGCACCCTTTCTACCTGGCCCGGGTAACAATGAATGCATCTAGGTAACAACTGACCTTTGACCTATTCACCAAACTAAGCCAATGCATATGCCTTTCGATG
>PVKS010053199.1:0-10487 GCA_004027875.1 Aplodontia rufa
CTAGGTTTTTCTGCTCTTTCTATAGTGACACCAAATGGCATAGATATTACTACACCAGGTTACAGGATTGCTTGGACTGCCTTATACCAACTTTTATAGACTTAAGATACCTACATAATTATTTAGGTTTCCCAGGAGAATGTTAAGATCTAAATATACATCTATAGATACACATACATATATGCATATATATATATATATTAATCTTGTGTATGTATAAACATAGATATATAGAAAGAAATTAATTGGCATAAATGTGGAAGTTGATAAATCCTAAAATTTTTGAATAGCAAGTCAGAAACCCAAGAGAGTCAGCAATGTTTCCAGTCTTATTCCAAAACTCTGAGAAGCAGAACCAGTCTGAATCTGAGTCCAAAAGCAGGAGAAATCTGATGCCCCAGCTCCAAGACAGTGTGGTAGAAGATGTAATTCCTTTTTTTTAAGAGAGAGGGACAGTGAAAGAGAAAGAGAGAGGCAGAGAGAATTAATTTTTATTTAGTTTTTCACATGGTTTTCATTGCTCTGACAGTTGTGTACCTGGTACTGGGATTTGAATCCGGGTACGTGCATATGCCGGGCAAGTGCCATAACTGCTGAGCCACCGCTCCAGCCCCCTAATTCTTCTTTACTTCACATTTTTAGTGTGTTTGGAATGGATCTAGTGAGCCCCACCCACATTAGGGAAGGGAATCTGCCTTACACAATCTACCAGTTCAAATGGTAATCTCATATTATACCACCCTCACAGAAAGATATTTGTGAGTACCCTGTGGCCCAGTCAAACTGATACATAAAATTTATTATCACAGTATTTTTCTTTGAGGAAAAATAAAATATTTGATACCTTTGTATGGAGTATAAAGTATATGATAATACAGAAAAGTGTAAGCAACTATGGTGGCAATGTTCTCTCAATTTAAAACTGCTTCCAAATCCATTTTTACCTTGACTTTCACATCAAAATCTCTGAAGACAAAACAATTTAAAGGTAGTCTATTCTAACTATCTTCCTGTAACAGTGGTCCACTTTATGCTTTGAATATAGCCTTTGTGGCTTTGCCACTGCGACTTATTTTTAAAAGGGACACTTTCTTTCTCTTCCTTTCTACCTCCACTCACTAATTTCTCTCCCCCCATAATCTCCTCTTCACTAATCTCAGTGGAAACAGGTTTACCTTTCCTCCTCATCCTAGGCAGAATTATCTGTCTTTGAGCACACACACATCATAAGAACAGGAAAGAAAGTAATACAGACTTCCAAGATGGCACCAAAATTTCTAAGAAATTGCTATCTCCCAAATTAACAAGTGAAATGCAATTCTACACAGAGAATTCCTGGAATGTAGCCTTTGAATCACCCCTGCACTCTCTTGTTGGGCAGAATCATTGTCTCTGGGACAAATATCCCCTGTGTTTCTCCTTTGCCAGCAAAGCAGTAACATTTCTTTTTTTTCTTTATTCTCAAAACTATGTCCTCATTATTTGATTGGCATCAGGGACAAAGACTGAACTTTTGATAACATTCCCATTCCATAAAGCTCTTCCTCCACATCTACCCTCAATGCCTGTAAACTCATCATTACTAGAGATGGTCCATTTCATTTTCATAAAGAATCATGTTAGAAAACTCTCCTATATTAAGTGATTTATCTTACATCATAAAAAGTCAATGCTAGAAGGGATTTTAACCATCAAAATAAATGTTCTCATTTTACCTTTGTAAATTGAACCACTCTGGTATGAATATAATTTGCACTGAAAGTAGAATTTAGTTCTTTACACTCCTATTCCAGCATGTTTTCCCCTACAATGCACTGCAATGCATTAGACCCACATGTTTGTCTTCTACCTCAAAATCCATATGTTATTTGAAAGTGAACCTCATGCTCAAAAACTCTTCCCCACGGTTATTCCTCTCCTAGATATTTTTTCCAGGGGATTTAAAATCAGTACATTACAGAAACACAGCGAAATCAATATTCATAGCAGCTCAATTTACAATAGCTAAATTATGGAAACAACCCAGATGTCCCTCACTGGATGAATGGATCCAAAAGCTGTGGTACATATATACCATGGAGTTTTACTCAACAATTAGAAACAATGATATTGCAGCCTTTGAAGGTAAATGGATGGCTATGGAAGAAATTATGCTGAGTAAAATCAGCATAACCCAGGGAACAAAGGGTCAAATGTCTTCACTCATTGGAGGCTGGAGCTAGACCCTGGCCATTGAGAAAGGAGGTCCATTCTCATATTTTAAATCTAGAAAAGGTGTAAGCACATACAACCTAAGGCATTTGTAGAGATGTACTGGTAAGGGGGAAGGGGGTGGGATAAGGGTGGATAATTGGGGGGAGTTTTGAGGGGTTAGTCTAATATTCATATTTTACATACATATTATATTTTTTCATTAGAAGCATGTTTGATTGTTTAACAAATAATTTTCTCTTTTTTAAAGAAAGAGGGGACAGTGAGAGAGAGAGAGAAAGAGAGGAGAAATTTTATCTAGTTTTTCATGTGATTTTCATTCCTCAGACTGTTGTGTACTTGGTACTGGGGTTCCAACTAGTATACTTGCGCATGCCAGGCAACCACAGTACCTGCTGAGCCACCACTCCAGCCCCCACAAATAAATTTTGTAATAAAAAAAATTGATAACAAAAAAACCCTCTTCCCCAGCTAGGCTTTTTCAGGATAATACACCCAGCTTCTCTAACTATTTTTATGGTAGCACAAGTGCTGAGCATGCTTTCTCTTGACTTTAAATCATATCCATTAGTGCTTATTTTAAAGTATGGTATTTTAAAACAAACACACTTTTCCAGAGCAAATAATGTATGCACAAGCCTGTAATGTCACCTGAATGCAGCCTGTGATTACACTCTTTTTCGTTTTGTTGTTTTAGTAATTACATGTGCTGCTTTAAGATATATACCTTTTTCTTTTTTCATTTATTTAATCAGTTCATTGATCAAAAGACATTGAACTGTAAGACATGGTATTTCCTTCTACCATACATTTACCAACATGTTTGTATTCCTTGTTTCTATATAAGCCACTCCTTAAACTTTTCAACTCCTCGTTTCCTTAAGGATAGTATCAAGTTCCTAATTCTAGCAATTCATAAAATTTATATTGGCTAAAGACAAGATCGGGAATAGCACCCCTATTACTACATATTAAGCATCCCAATTTCTAGATTTTGTTTCCATTTTTTGTTGTTGTAGATGGACACAATACCTTTATTTTATTAATTTATTTTAATGTGGTGCTCAGGATGAAACCCAGTGTCCTCATATATGCTAGTCAAATACTCTGCCTCTGAGCTACAATCCCAGACCCCCATTCCTAGTATTTAATATACAGCTTTGACTTTTTTTGAGGTATTGAGGGGTATTCTTCAGCCTCACTGATTGATTAATGGCAATAATTTATTTCAAATGGTGTCAAGGACATAAACAATTAAATAATAGCTGAAGATATTAGCAAAGTGGAATGAATATGGCTGAAAATACATAGTTAAAATAGGAGAAATTTCAAAGGACTGTTTTAAGGATAAACTTACCCCCAGCTTGAATGTCTTCTTGGAAAAAGAATAAAATACTATGATAAAAATTTCTTGGTACACAAGTGAGAGATTTATATGAGCAAATATAAACTATTGTTTCACTAAGACTACAGACAAAATAAGATAAAAACAAATTTAAAACATAGTAGTGTAAAGAAAATAGATATTACCCAGGTATTATACCTATAATATTCTTTATACGTATAATGTCAGGTACTATTATTAGTGTAACCATCATAGAGACCTTAAAATTTGCCTTGTCTTTATTTTTAACTACATGCAAGTAGGTAATGCAATGTGGATTGGCGAAATTGTACTGATTTACTCTAAAAGATGGCAAAAATATTAATATTTCATGAGATTTTTACAGATTTCATTAGCTAGCAATTTAACCTAAAATCCATTAGTAAGACTGTAATTTGGTTGAAGATAGACCATAGTATTTTATGCTGAAATTATTTAGAACATACCGAATGTTATGTTTTAATGGCTTTATAGAGAAAAAAAAACAGCTTAATTTGAAAGAACCAGGAAAAGGACTTTCTTCAACTTTTCCCACAGGCAACTGCTAACTAATATTCCTCAAACACTATTTTTGTGGTACTATTTCTATGCTCCAAACTTTATTTTTCACTAAATTATTCCATAAAATATATTCTTAACTATTCTCTGATCAGAATAACCAACATTTTGGAGGAAAAAAGATTCTGAAAAAGAACTGTACAAACTTTGCACAGTTGTCATAAGACAAAAAAGAGTCACAGAAATAAAATACAAAATGAAAGAAGAAATTCCCTGCGGAATAGATAACCAAGGCTGGATTTTGTGTGTTTTATTGTGTTTATATGTTTTGTTTTGTTGATACTAAGGAATCCTGTCACAAACAATGCAATAGAAAGGAAAGTTTATCCCTCAGACTTGGCATTAGGTAAATTGAAAATAATTAACCATTGAGAGAATTCAAATTTACAGAGAAAACTTCATGGAGTTGAAGTCCAAATTCAGCTAATTATATTGTCCAAAAGGCTCAAGCAAACAGTTTAATTTAATATGGGTGTTATGTTGACAGTCTGCATAGGTTAGTGAAAAAGTAAAGATGGATTCACTTAGGGGAGTGTAATTTCAAGCCAGTTCTCAAAAATATCCATTAGTGGGGCTGAAACAGTAGCACTGTGGTTGCAGCACTTGCCTGGCATGCATGAGGACACAGGTTTGAACCCCAGCACTACATACATAGCTAAGTGCAGGAGCAACAAAAAGTAGATGAAAAACTAAGTAAAGTTGTTGCTCTCTTTCTTTAAAAAAACTTTTTAAAAAGTCTAATAGTTAAAGTTACAATAAAATTATCATGTCACTGTTCAATATCATTAATCACAGCTTGGGGTTGAACTAGTGGGGAAATAAAATAGACTGCAGAGTCAAACCCACAATCAATGGATTTATCTGACACTGGAAAATAAAAAGAAATAGCAATGTTATATGTGTGTAAATAAAAGAGAAATTTAAAAATAGAAGCCAAAGTAAATGTAAGCTCTATTTTCAAAGAATATTTGAAAATTGTAATTACATTTTATAGTAATGACAAATAAAATAATTGAAAAATAAGTCTTTCTTGTTTTAACAGCATATTAAACAGTCTATTGTTAAACTTCATATTAAATGCAGATGAAGAGAGAATTAGGTATCTAGAGAACAGGTCTGAAGAAGTTATCTTAAATTATATAATTGTGTTGTTCATTAAGAGAGATATGAGTTGAATCATATTCAGTGGAACATCTTATTTAATAGAATAAAACAAGACATAAATGCTTACAAAATATCTTGAAAAACTCTCAAATACTTTGAAATTAAATAACAAGGGTCAAAGACGCAATCCAAAGGGAAATTAGAAAGTATTTTCGATTAAATGTTAAAAATATGTTTCATCAAACTTTATGAAGTAAATTCAGGTAGTACTTTGTAGGAAATAAATGCTACTAAAAATTTATATTGGAGTAAAAGAAAGGTCTAAAATCAACATTGTAAGTTTGTACCTTAAACTAGAAATAGAAAAACAAATGAAATTCAAAGCAATCATCATAAAAAAACAGAACCAAAGAAATTGAAAACAGAAAATAATAATAGTAAAATTCATTGAACTCCAGAACTGACTGAAGAAGATTAATAAATGATTAGTAAAGTTTCCTGCCACAGTAACCAAGAGAAAAACATAAACTTCTAATAGTGAGGAGGAAAACTCTGTCAAGTACAACCCTGAAAGTGAATTAACTGACTGAGTCGCTCTGTAGCCATGTCCCATACAATGAAAAAGTCAGTCCTGTGACATTTCTTCCAGTTTTAACACTCTGCCTTATCTTCATGCAAGATATTGTAAAGTATTTCCCTGTTCTTTTAACCATGAAAACTCCTGTCTTTAATAACATTGAATTTTACTGTTATTACTATTAGTTTAGAATAAACTAACCAATCAATTACTGCTACCCAGCTTGACCAGAAACCCTAAGCAATCCTATAAAAGCTGAGAAATTCATTTGTTCAGGGCCCAGATTTTTGAGTGTTAACTCAGCTAGGTCCACTGGCATAATAAAACCTGAGTTATCCTACTTCTGAGAGTGCTCCTTGATTTCTCATTCACCTGAATTTCTGAAATAATAGCAGAAATAAAAGAGGGAAAATTACTAAATTACAGAAATTCTAAGAATCATTCTACATTCATAAAGTCAACATCATAGATAATATAGGACTAGTCCATGAAAGACACAAAAATACCAAAACAGAGTTCTAATAGATAATCTATATAATCCTGTATGCACCAAAGAAAGTGAATTTGTAGTTAAATCTTCCTTAAAAGAAAAACTCAGACCAGGAACTTTTCTTCTGATGAATTTGACAAACATTTGAGGAAAAGAGTATGCAAATCTCACAAATTTTTTTGCACAAGGTATAAAAAGGGGTAACATTTTCCAACTCATTTTATAGAGATAGCATTAACCATATATCAAGACTACAGAAAGATATTACAAGAAAAGAATTTTACAGCCAATATCTCTTCTAAATATAGACACAAAAATCTTCAAAAAGATATTAGAAAATTGAATCTAGCAGTGCATAAAGCCGACAGTATTTCATAAGCCAATGAGCTTATCCCAGAAATTCAAGGATGAGCCAATATTTGATAATTGATTGATGAATCTAGCATATTAATATTTTAAAGTCGGTAACCATATGATCATACTGATAGAATGACATGATAATATTGATAGACTCAAGAAAATAACTTTAAAAATTCAATATCTATTCATAATAATGCTTTCAGTGAAAGTAGAAACTTATTCTGATAAAAGCAATTAGGAAAAACTAAAACAGGATACATAATGGCTAAAGATGAATCAAATTCTCTCTAAAATTAGGAATTAGTCAAGGATATCTGGACTCAAAATTTTCAACACCATACTGGGGACACCAGTCACTGCAACAAATTTAAATAAGGAAATAAAAGGTATATAAATTGGAAATAACTAAAGAACTAATATTGCTCTACTTCAAAAAGTTGTGATCATCCTATTAACATATATAAATATTAAAGAGATAAACAAGTTAAACAAGGTCTTTTGATAAAAGTTCAATATATAAAAATCAACTCCAATTCTATATACTAGATTGAACAATTGGAAACTAAAACTTAATAAACAGTCCAATGTATACTAGCACTGAAATGTTAATATCTTGGTATAAACCTAACTAAATATGTAAAGATTCTTTAGTGTGAAATTTTCAAAGACTGATTGAAGCAATTTCTACATACCCAAGTTAATTGAGAGATATTATACTGTGTTCATGGATAAAGATTCAACATTGTTACATTTAAATTATTCCAAAATTGATCTCTGGGATCCCCTAAAGTTCCTGATGTTAAAAAAAACATAATTGATGCACAGAGTGCAATATCCATATGGAAAAAACAGAAATTGTATTTACTATCCATCGTAAACAAAAATCAATGTGAAAAGCCGAAGCACAAATCCTTTCCAAATTTTAGTATGCACTAGAATCACCTAGAGAGCTTGTTAAAAACAGATTATTGTGCCATTTGTATGAAAATTCTGATTGGGTAGTTTTGAGGTAGGATCCAATAATCTGCGTCTTTAACAAATCCTCAGGTGGTGCTGCTGCTGATCTGTTATGACAGTTTTACAAACCTTGCTATAAAACTGTTAAGAATAAAAATTGGAGACTATCTTTACAGTCTTGAGGTTGACAAGGATGTCTTCATCACAAACCAATTGTTAAGCTATAAAAAATATACATTCAACTATGTTAAAACATGAAAACAAATGTATTCATCAAAAACAGAGTTAAAACTCTAATCTATCTGCAAAAATTTTTACAATACATATAATAGAGAAATGATTATTATTCAGAAAACTGACAGAATTTCTGCATTTAAATTAGAAAAAATTCTATCAACTCATCAGAAAACAGATATTTCATAAAAAAGAAAGAATAATGACCTAAAAAACATAAAATATTCTCAAGTTTATCATTAATCAGTGTGATGCAAATTAATCATGATGAAATAAAATGTTCATTCAATGATTTGATGGAAGTTAAAAAGTCTGACAGTATCAAGTATTGACAATAATATGAAACAATGGATATTTTCATACTCTGTGGAAGAATAAATTTCTGTGCCATGAAAGTCTGCCATTATCTACTAAAGTTGAAAATGGGAATACCTTTTGACCCAATGACACTTTTAGACATTTCTCTCAAAATGTACTATGAGAAGACATATACAAGGAAAGTCATAACAGCAGTGATTATGATGGCTAAACCTAAATACAACCCAGTCATACATAAGCATTTTGCAGGATAAAGAAATTGTGTCACAGTCTTGCAATATGTTATTACAGAGAAGTAAATCATCATTTTTAAGAGAGAGGGATAAAGAATCATTTTATTTATTTTTTCATTTAGGTTCCATTTTTCTGGCACTTAGTTGTGTATGTTGTGCTGGGGTTTGAACCTGGATCCTTGCACATGCTAGGCATGCACTGTAACCACTGAGCCACCTTTCTAGACCACAGTAAGATATTTTAATGAATCATGGTTACAGCCATCCATGTGCATGAATCTCTAAAGCACACTTTAGAGCAAAAGAAAATAATTAATGATGTATACATATGCATTATAATATTTATATGAAGTTCAAAACCAAGGAAAAATAAACAATATGTTGTTTAGGATTGTACACACAAGTATTTAAAATTTTAAAAAGCCATGAATATCATTAAAACAAAATTTAGAGTTATGTTTATCTCCTCAGTGAAGTAACAGGTGTGTTTGGGAAACAAAATACAAGGGCTCTAAATTGTTGTTGTTCTTTTTCTTAATCTCATACAGAGAACTTGTATTATCATTTTACACTACACAATGCATTTTATGCACTCTGTATGCATGACATGTTTAATAACAAAGCACATGCATGCGCACACACACACACACACACACACAAACCCACAGCAAACACTTCTTGCCTTACGTTCCAATTCAAATTAAAAATTTCTGTCATGCTTTCTTACACCCTGAATACTTCTCTACCAAATTATTTTCTATTGTTCTCTAGCATGTATTCTACCTTCCATGTATTTATTATGCTATCTTCCTTATCTCAATATTTTCAACTCTATTTTTAATTCATTTTAAATATAACTTATATATATATCTAAGGTATATAACATGATTTGACTTTTGAGATACACACACACATGCCACAAATACACGAGCATATTGTAAAATGACAAATCCCTTCACAAAAGCTAACTTCATGGCCCAGTGCCTCCTTGAGTTTCCCCAAGAATGTAGTTAGTTCCGTGTTTACCTCACACTTTCTGCACTATTTTTTGTGTTTGAAAATTAGTGATTTTGAGTCATATACTTCAGCACTTCACAGGTCTCTGATTGCTTTATTATGCTGTTTTATTTAGCGGGGAGGTATTGGGGATCAAACGCAGGGCCTCCTGTATGCTATGCAAGAGCTCTATCAACAAACCACATCTCCAGTCTTCTGATTGCTTTACATGTTTAATATATATCAAAAACATGCTTCTGTGCCTCTTGTTAGGACTTAAAAGTTCTGGGATCATCAAGCATATTCAATAAACACTTGGTGATTACGAAAATTGATAAAAATTCTGCATCATATAGAATTTGTTGAAAGGTTCACAGTTTCAATGCATTCCAAAATACAAAGTGGAGGTACACAAGAAGCAGTCAACTAGAGGCTCTGCTTTATTTTTTTTTTAAAGAGAGAGGGACAGTGAGAGAGACAGAGAAAGAGAGAAACAACTTTATTTTTTAGTTTTTCACATGGCCTTAGTTGCTCCAACACTTAGTTGTGTACGTGGTGCTGGGGTTTGAACCCCGGTCCTTGTGCTTGCCAGGCAAGCACCGAAACCACTGAGCCACCGCTCCAGCCCCGAGGCTCTGCTTTAATACATAAACAGTTTTCACCTTGGACATAGCCTTTGCAGAGAAATAGATATCACTAAATTGCCTCTGAACAATTTATTTAATTAAATCAATGGGATGTATTACTTGCTATAATTGGAAACAGTGAATGAGTAGGCTCTGTATTATTGAAGTTTGAGTAATGGCTCATGTTAAAATTAAAATATTAACTGACATTTTACTTCATATAGGTATTCAAAATTTCTTGAAAACCCCTCTCCTAAAATTTCCACTCCCCTGAAGCTACAGTATTTTTCAAGACTATGCATAAGCAGATTTAGTATCATAATGAGATAATTTTTGCAGAAGCTTTGCTGCACTATTTTCTTATAGCTGCAAAACCACTGAATTGAATCAAAATTATTTCATAGACAAAATAAAACATGTCTTTTGTTTTTCCTAGAAC
>PVKS010053200.1:0-10487 GCA_004027875.1 Aplodontia rufa
GTGTATTTTTTAAGGAGGGGACGGAGAGAGAGAATCAATTTTATTTATTGTTTTCATCTGGCCTTTGCTTCGCCGACACTTACTTGTGTATGTGGTGCTGGGGTTCAAACCCGGGTCCTCACGCCTGCCAGGCAAGCACTGAAACCACTGGAGCCACAGTTCCAGCCCCTAGCTTTGTGTTTTGAAGCAAATTCATTACCCTTACAATGCCTCTTTGCAAAATTATTCCCTACTTTTGCAAGGTTATGGGATTACAGGCAATAACTGAAGCCTTAAGTGACTGGTATACAGTGAAAGCTCAGTGTCTATCTGCTTAAGTGATTTCCACATGCCCAGGGATCTAAGGCGCCTGCCTTCTAATCCAGTGGATCACCTCCCATCTCATACCTATAGAGAAGCCAGAGGTACAATGGCACAACACAGATGCTTTATTATTAAAAAACACACACACGAAAGCCCAGACCCCAGGACATGAGGGACATAAAAGCAGAAAGGATGGAGAAGTTGGGCCCTGCAACTTGGGTGAGTAGCCAGGTCTCAGGCCCTTGCTGCAGGCTCTGTTCAGCTAGGCTTGACTTCTGGCCAAGGACTGTTCTTGTGTGCGGGCCACCAGAGGCCAGGCCCTGACCCAGTCCAGGTCCCATGGTAGGGGAAGCTCGGGCAGAAGGAAGACATGGCCAACAGCCATCCCTGAGAAGGTAGTGAGCAGTTCCTAGATTGGCAAGGGTGGGTGGGAGTCAGGCTGAGGGGTCTTATGGACCTCCCAGCACAGCTCCAGATAGGCCACCTGCTCCCCCACCCGACTAGGTGCTCACCTGTCTGCTTTGCTCCCTCCCAATGTCAGTCCCTGGGAGAGAACATCAGAAGGCAAGAAGGAGGCTCCTGACTAAGTTTCTTCCTTCTGGGCCAATTGGGAAAAATTGCCGAGGCTTCCCCTTATTTTGTATTGGGGATTGAACCTATGGGTGCTTTACCACTGAGCCACACCCCTAGCCCTTTTTATTTTTTATTTTGAGACAGGGTCTCACTCAGTTGCTGAGGCTGGCCTGGAACTCACAATCCTCCTGCCTCAGCCTCCCAAGTCGCTGGGATTACAGGTGTGCCATCATGCCTGGCGTTGAGTTCCTTTCTTTAACTGATGAACCATGGAGGAGCTAGATGCTCACAAACTAGAAGAGGGCACCCAGTAGGGATTACGAGACAGTCTGTTTAAAAACCATATTTGAGCTAAAAGCATCAGTTCATGTCCCAGCCCCAGCTTTGTGAGAAGCAAGAATCCAAAGGCAGCACTGAGAGCCTACCACTCCAGGACTGGGGTCCCAGTACTGCCTCCTCCCCAACACTCAGGGGACCCAGACACTCCCTGGGGCTAGGCAGGTAGTGCCTATCTCCCAGGCTGGAGGTGGTTGTGCAGCTGCTCTGCCTGGGTCTTCAGGCGCTGGAATTCCTCCTGAATGAAGTCCGTCAGGGCTTTGCGCATCTCCACCTGAAGGCAAGGATGGGGCTGGCCAGCACCCCTTGGGGAACTTGGCCAAGGTGCCTTGGGAAGCTGAGAGGGCTGGGAGGGCCAAGGACAGCTATGGGGAGCCTGGGAAGAAACTCACAGCTGATTTGTTCTCTGCCCGGAGACGCTCTAGCATGGGCAGCGCACTGAAGGGCTTCCCAATCAGCACGGTGATTTTCTGTAAGGAGGCGAGCCACCAAGGGTGACAAGGAGCAAGGAAATGCCCACAGTCCAGCCCAAGAAACCTGGGGAGCCAGAGTCAAGTCCTGCCCCTGATGTGCTACATGCTCCCTCTTTAAAATGAGCAATTGGGCTCTGCAGCAGCCAAGGGTCAGCCCAGTCCCAGGATGGGTTCTACAGGTGACCTGTCCAATCGCAATCCCAGGGCCTATCTGCCCCAGCTGATTTCCTGCTTTCATGCTAAAGGCCCTAGTGCTAGAAAGCCCCTATCTACATTCCACTCGGTCCCCTCAATGCTCCACCCACACCCTGCACCCTCAAGTTCAGCTCCTTCCATATCTGTCCTCTGTAATGCAGAGTGGGGGACACAAGGCAGCTGGAAGGCAGGCAGGCAGACAGATATGGGTCAGCAGTACCTACCCACCTGGCCAAAGCGGGGGAAGTAGGGTGGGTTGTTAGGAAGGACATCATTCATTCCTGTAGCACAGTGGACAGAAGGCGAGATGTCAGAGGAAACAGAGCAGCCTAGGGAGCCCAGTGCTGTCCACCCCAGGCGTCCTCTCTCTCTGCCACCCAGGAAAACCCCCCCCAAACACCATCTAAGGAAGACCTTCTTTCTCCCCATCGCCTCAGGCTCACCAACATGCCACAGTGGCAGGATGATGGGGTTCAGATGACACTCAGCAATCAGGCGCCCAATTCCTGCCAGAGGAAGAGGCAGAACTGTTGGCACAAGCTGGGCTAAGCTTCCCTGCCAGTCTCTGGCCAGTGTCACCCCTGTTGTCCCTCAGTTAAAACCAACTTGTGGGCTAGCCATTGTGTTACTGCCTTTCCCCTTCCAGGTGTTCCCAATATAACCAGTCAGAGTAGGAAGAGACAGGTGTCCATAGGGCTATCTCAGGGCAGAGAGGTCAGTTGTGGCCAGGGACCAGCAATGCTTACCCCACTTGAAGCGCAAGAACTCAGAACTCATGTTCACTTTCCCTGGTGAGAAAGCACAGAAACAAGGCTTGGGAGCTGGTCCCATGATGCTGGGGGACCTTGACCCAGTTAGCCCTGCTCACCTTCTGGGAAGATGTGTACCCAGTCCCCATGGTTGAGCTTCTCCAAAATGAAGTCCATCCCCTTCTGGTAGACACCATCTCCTGCAGATAAAGATCCATCCCCTATCAGTCCCCATTCTCTGGGGGCAAGAAGCTTCCCTTCAATGCTTTCTAAACTTCCTCATGCATGGGGGACTCCCACTCTAGTCTCCATTCACTGTGCCAGAGGCAGCAGCTCACCGGCTTGCTCATCTCCTACTGCACCATCCATAGACACCCTCTATGACTGCTTCTAAGGTGTGGTCTGCCCTCCTCACACTGACCCTTGATTTTCTTTGTTCAACAATATCTTCTCAACTGCTAAGTGCCTGTCATGTACAAGGTGGCATCTTCCAGAACCATCTCCTACTAAAATTATGACCTTGGCAATTCCTCTGCCTGCCTATGACAATCAGCAGCTCCCCTGCTGAGCCACTTCAGGCATGCACATTCTTACTGCATCTTTTCTGACTCCAGGTCAGTACCCCACCCCAGCCAGGCCTCTAGCTACCAGTCAGCAGCTCCTGGAGCCTCTCCAGCTCCTTGGTTCTACCACCCTGACCCAAGGGGTATGTTGGAACAAACCAAATCCATTCCTGACATCTAGTTTCATGTGGGCCCCAGATTCTAAGCAGTAACTACTGGGATCTTAGCCAGTTCCCATAGTCACTCTTCACGGGACACTCACCTAAGGCTCCAGCCTCCACCATCCCTCCCTCCTGATGGCCTCTTCCTCTCAGGGTTCCCCTGAAAACCATACCCTCACTTAAGGAGGCATCTTCAGCAAGGGGAATATTCCATCAAACACACTGTATCATCAAGAGCTTGGGGAAAACTCAAACTTCCTAGACTAAAAACAGTGGAGTCAAATTGCTACCAATGCTAGCAACTTTGCACCTTGGAGATATCCCAACATCATAAACTGGATCCATGAGAAGACAATGCAAACCTGGACCCAGGTGGCCCAGCAGGTAGCCACAAGTCAGATTTGAAGCCTACTGCTCTGTGCCAGCTCACAATCTGGACTTGCCTGGACACAATAAGAAATCTCAACCTCAATGGTGGAGAAGTAACCTTTGGGTGGATAGCACCAGGAAAGAGGAAGGGGGAGGTTCAAGGAATGGGGTAAATATCTTCATCTTATGAAGTAGAGAGTAAAGAAATCCTATCACAGGAGACAGACACCAGGATTATCTCTGGCCAATGCACTAAGAAATGGAGTTTTAACCTATTCTTTGAAATATTCTTTGGAAACTGCTACTTAGGGATCCAGGAGTCTCAATCCAGCTTACATAGTAACCTGACCCAGAAGCTCACTCAGGAACTAGAGCCAGGGAACAATTACCCATGGAGTTTTCTTGGGGACAGAAAGAGGAGTGGTTTCCCTACCTGGAATCTCAGTACACAGTAGAGGAGTGGTCATCATAGGTACCAGCTCCTTGTCTACCCAAACCCACTGGTACAGCCTATCCATTGAGCTTGGAACCAGAATGTAAAAATAGTAATAGCACACCTCTGGAGCAGCATTTCACACTTTTTAGTTTTTGCAAGTGCTATTTCTCCTCTCTTACATAGCTTCCATAAAAATCACTTCAGAACTTAAACACAGCATAACTGTCTTAGGCTTAGGGGAAAAGGGAATTTTTTGCAACACAAAAGCAAAGTGTACTAAATATTTTGTTTCAGTTATATGTAATTAGATCTCTGCTGCATGTCAAATGTGTTTGATAAATAACTTGTCCCTGCCCACTTTCTCTCACTGAATGAGTTTGGGATTAATATTTCACTTTCTGGTTTTTTGGATATTTGGGGTTTTGCAGTGCTGAAGCTGGAAACCAAGGCCTCATTAATGCTATGCATGCACTCTACCACCAAATTACACCCCCAGCCCTCACCTTCTGTTTTTAACTAGACAAGAAAACTTAGATGCAACCAGGCACGGTGGCACATGCCTGTAATCCCAGCAGCTTGGGAGGCTGAGGCAGGAAGACTGCAAGTTCAAAATCAGCCTTGGCAACTTTACAAGGGCCTAAGCAACTTAGTGAGGCCCTAAGCAACTTAGCAAGACCCTTTCTCTCTTTTTTTTAAAGATAGAGGGACAGTGAGAAAGAGAGAGAGAGAGAGGGAGCGATAGAGAAAGAATCAATTTTATTCAGTTTTTCACGTGGCTTTCGTTGCTCCAAGATTTTGTATACATGGTCCTGGGGTCTGAACTCATGTACTTGTGCATGCCAGGCAGGCGCCGTAACTACTGAGCCACTGCTCCAGCCCCGCAAGATCCTTTCTCGAAATAAAAAATAAAAAGGGCCAGGCTGTAATTCAGTGGTAAAGCACCCCTGGGTTTAATCCCTGTTACCAAGGGAAATAAAAGAAAAAAGAAAAGAAAACCTGGATGCCAATCAAAAGGAATGAAAACAAGACTGGAGGTGTAGCTTAGTAAATAAGAGGCTCTGGGCTCCATCCCCAGTACCAGAAAATAAAAGAATGAAAACAGACGTGCTCATTGAAGGCTGCTATCTGAGCTTGCAGATGGGAAGAGCTGAGACTCAGAAACAGGTGGTAAAGAAGCAGAGTCCCCATCCCTCAGAGCAGGATGTGATAAACAATGCCAAGGCCATGAACCAAGGCATCGCGGCCTCTTCTTATTCTCTTAGAGATGGAAATAGCCTCCAAAAGCAGCAAAAGGTGAAAACATTCCAGGCAGGGAGAGGGAATGGGATTGTGGAGCGAGGCACTGAAGCTTTGCACTAAAAGCTCTTCTTTATGCCGGGCGTGGTGGTGCATGCATGTAACCTCAGTGGCTCAGGAGGTTGAGGCAAGAGGACCGCAAGCTCAAAGCCAGCCTTAGCAATTTAGTGAGACCATAAGCAACTTAGTGAGACCCTGTCTCAAAATAAAAACTGAAAGGGCTGGGGATGTGGCCCAGTGATTCAATCCCTGGTACCAAAAATAAATAAATAATTAAAATTAAATAAATAAATAAACTTTTAAAAAAAGCTCTTCTTTGTTACTTGGAATTACTTTACTGGGTTTTGCCATGTTTTACTTTGCCAATGGGAAGTAATAACTCTTGGTTGACCTCTTACATGCGTTGATTACTTCCTCCTCCCTCTTCTTCCTCACAACCAATATTCTGGGAAAAGTGGCCACCACTACTGTCTCTACTATCTCCACTGCAGTGCCACAGCCCTCACAGGCCACAGCAAGCCAGCTCCTATGGCTACCGCTCCATGGAAAGGTTCATCAGAGGTCACCAGTGTTTTCCATGGTGCGATGAGCCCTAGTTTGTTTCTTTCCTCTCTGGTCACTATTCCCTGCCACCTTGGTGTCTTCCCTCTTATGCTTTGAGGTGCAATGCTGGGTCTGCTCACTCACATGCATGCATGTGCTCTCTCTTTCTCTCTTCACTGCATTCTTGACTTTTCAGCTGAATCCCAAATATCTTTTGTCCTAGCCTTTCTTCTCAGTTCCAGAACTGCACATCCCACTGCCTCTGGAGTTATTCCCATCCATAAGTAACAGTGTCCTCAGATACAACACATGCAAAATGAAATTCACCCTTTTCCCTCCTAGGCCTCTGCTTTCCCCTTGTCTCATCCTCCCTGTGGCTCAAGCCAAAAACCTAGTGTCAACTTTAACTTCTTTTCTTTACCCATCCTACACCTGATCTATTAACAAGTTGTGTCAGCTCTGCTTCCAGAGCATAAACCAAAGCAGTCCCCTTCTCTTAGAGGCCCAGTCACCATTGTTCTGCTGCCAGAACTACTGTGACAGCCCTGAACCAGGTTTCCTGCCACCACCTGGCCTTGCTCCCACCCAGCAGCCATGCTACAGCCAGCATGCTCTCTGAACCACAGACACAACAATGTTGCCACCCTGATGAGAAAGCAGAGACCAAAATTCTTTTATTTATTTTTCATATGAGTGATTGAACCCAGGGCCTCACATATGATAAGCAAACACTCTGCCATGAAACTGCATCAACAGTCCTTTTTATTTTTTAATTTTGAGACAGGATCTCACTAAATTGCCCATGCTGGCCTCAAACTTGCCATCCTCCTGCCTCAGCCTCCTAAGTAGGGGGAATTATAGATGTGTGTCACTGTGCATAGCAGAGTTCAAAATTCTTAAAAGGATTATTCTAGAATCTTTTAATTCAACACAAAATCAACATTTTCTATTTTTCTCTCTTACCCCTCCAGCACCTGGCATGTGTTTGCCTGTGTTTAGAATACCTTTCCCTTCATTCTCTGAGTGGAAAAATTCTGCTTCCCCAGAGGAAAGAGAAATCTGAATTTGAATGCTAGCTTTGCCACCTCTCATCCTGTAACCCTACCTCCAGGGGTTCTTGAGAGGTACCAAGTAGTCAATTAATCTCAGACTCTAAATCCCACAAACTTGTTTGTTCTTCCATAAGCAAAACCCTCTGGCCTTTCAGTACATGCCACTGCCATCATGAAACATTGATACCAAACTGCCATCAGTGAGTCTTTTACCAACCTCCCTGTGGATAATGCTTCCTTTTACATTCCCATGCCAGAGCTCCAGGTACACATAATCCTTGGGTAGCTGTGAAAAATTGAGGGCTCTCCAAGAAGCCATCCCTCCTCCAGCAGCCTCTGCTACCTCTGCTGCCACTTGATGGCTCCCCTGGCTTTCTAGCTACCTAATCCACAGGGGTCCTTCCAAGACAGAGGTACTAGCCACCTATCTCCCTGTCCCAAGGGAGACCTTGATAGTCCCCAGAAGGAGCAGCTCACCTCGGCACACAGGCACACACTTGCCCAAGCTGAAGAAGTGGGAGTGCAGCTCCTTGGTGAAGCAGATATCTGCAGCTGCAGGAGTCCTGGAGCAAGGAGGGACTGAGTCATCTCTGCCTCCCAGGCTCCTTGCTCCCTGCCTCAGCCCCAGCACAATGCCTGCCATCACTGGCATGCAGAATGGAGACCCAAAAGAAAGGCCTGTGGGGCCCCACCCCATGCCCTGCCTGGACTGCTGGATGCCACCTCCTGGGCAGTGTAGGAGGAGGGCAAATCTGGGCAGAGACGGGTGGGGCCTGCAGGCCCACTGCGAGGGGCCCATTCTTCCTCACCAACGCATCAACTTCAGGTTCCAGATGTGGCGGAGTTTCAGGATCCCTAGAGAAGGAGAGGAAAGGTTTTACACCCCAACTCACTTTGTTCCCAGGGAGTGTCCTTTCCCAGACAAGGGCCACAGCACTACTATTTCTCTACAGGCCATAGTGGCATCCTCCAGACTCTTGGGATCTTCTTGGCTCCTCCCACTCCACCACTCTCTATTTTTTCTCATCACTGAGTTTACTGCTTACTTCCCTGACACATTTTGAGAACACCCATTCTTCTAAACCTCTCCCTCTACTGTCACTGTGATCACCCTAGTCCAGCTACTAGACACCTCCAAGGCCTCCTTGCTGTCCTCCCTGGATCCATCTGTGGCATCTTATAGGCCATTCTCACTTGGCAGCCAGAGTGAACTTTGGAAGGCTCCAATATGACCAAGTGGCTCCCTAAGACATCTAAGATAGTCTAACCCTTCCATTCAGCAGTGGAAATCCTGGACACCATTCCACCCAGACATCTGGTGACTGCAGGCAAGCCCATTAAAAATCAGCAGAGCAAGAACTTCTGGTGGAGCAACTAGGTTCCCAAATGGGGGTGGTTGAGAGGTGTAAAACCCACTGAGGGGCAAACATAGAACCAGGCTGCAGCGTCTTACAGCCCCCATCCCAGAGCTTCCTTGACAGGATGGATACCCCATGGTCTGCACAAGACACTGTGGGTTCTTCAACAGTTTAGAGGACAGAGGGTTCTACAAGTGTGACATCCGGGGGAGGAAAGGCTGTTAGACCTTGCCATGAGGTCACTTCCTCACCCCTCCTAAATTTCTAAGGCCCTCAAATCACATTCCCTGAGGGGATCCTAAAGGAGCCACAAATCAAACTTCCACTGAGGCAGAAAAGAGTGCCAGGGCTGTGCAAAGAGAAGTGAATTTGTTCTGCTTTTGTTTGACTAGATCCAGCTTATTTCCCTGCCTCCCTGTGCCCAGCACACTGGCCTGGGTACCCCAGAGATGAGGATCATCCATGCAGGACTGGTGATTGGAGACGGTGATGAGGGGGGTGGCAGGGCCTCGGTTCTCGATGAGCTCGTACAGCACCTCCTTGTTGTGGACGGTGAGATGATTCATGTACTCTGAGGGGAGAGGGAAGTCTCCGTCTTAGCTTCATCCCCAGTGGCCCGATGCCTACCTCCACCAGGCTAGGCTCTGCCAGTGTCCCCAACCCCAAGCCCCAACTCTGGCCAGGCGTGGGAATACATGACAGACCCTGCCTTGGCCTCGGGCCCACTCACTGGTCCAGAAGCAGCTGTAGGTGCCCACCAGGCCCATGACGACGCTGCTGGCTAGTGTCCAGGTAAGCGGCGGAACAGCGGGGAATGGCCATTTCACTTGGAGGGGCATATCCTCCAGCCCCGCCCCTGTCCCCGGCGGCCTGACACTGCCTCTGCCACTGGGCAGACTGTGGCGCCGAAGTAGGTCCGTGCCGTCAAATCCCTGGAAATGGATTTCTGACAGGCCCACGCACAGACCGGCGCTGAGGCTTGGCGCGAAAAGGGACTGGACCAAGGTCACCCGGCGGGTCAGGGCAGAGCTGCGCCTGGCCCCGATCTCGCCACTGAGGAGCCGCCACCGGGGCCAGAAGACAAGTTGCAGCAAGGAGAGGGACGCTACCAGAAGGCGAGCGGTGGCAGCCGGCGGCCCCGCGCACCCGCCGGAAAGCGAGATGGAAACGGCCGCAGACTCCCAGCTGCCTGTCGCAAAACGCTCCCAGACCGCTTGACGGCTGAGGGGGCGGATCCACGTCCGCCCCGCCTTGTCGGGGGGTCCGGGTTCCGGCGTCGTAGCCAGCTGCACCCTATTTCCGCTTAGCTAAGGTCCCTGTTGATGACTGACTTGGGCTTCGCAGCACGTCCACCTGAAGCCACCAAAGGCATAGGCTGGTGGATCCCTTTCACTTCATTGTTTTCGTTTTATTTAAAAAAATTTTCCCGCATTTTTTATTGGTGCATTATAGTTGTACATAATGATGGGGCTTGTTGTTACATACTCATACGTGCACATGGTATAACAATATAATTTGACCAGTAACCCTACCCAACAATTCCCTGCTTCCTCACCTCCTCCCTCTCCCGGTGTCTTTCTTCTACTGAACTCCCTTTGATTTTTTTAAAAAACTTTTCCTGTTTTTATTGAATGCGTGGAAATTATTTAGTATCTTAGAGGTACAAAATATACTTTTTATTCGCCCCTTTTCCCCCATCCCTCTTGTCCTCTCCCTTTCTCTTTCCTCTACTCTACCTTTAGCTTTTCTTCCTTTAGCTCATCTATTAATTTGTATTTGGATGGTTCTTTGTGTAATTTTCTCCTTTCCTCCCCTTTCCTTTATTTTACTATAGCTTCCACATATGAGAAAACATTCGACCTTTGAGTTTCTCAGTTTGGCTAATTTCACTTAGCATGATATTGTCCATTTTCTCTTTATTTTTTTAAGAGAAAGAGAATTTTATTTTTTCATCTGATTTTTGTTTTTTTCTTCTCTTAGTTGTGTAGGTGATGCTGGGGAACAAACCCGGAAACTTGCGCATGCCAGGCAAGTGCTCTTCCGCTGAGTCAGCTCTCCAGTCCCTTTCCTTTTTTTTTTT
>PVKS010053201.1:0-10488 GCA_004027875.1 Aplodontia rufa
TTGTTGTTGTCATACCTAGGAGGGGGTTGGGTGCTCCTGGCAGCTAGTGGCCCGGGATGCTGCTAAGCATCTGTTAATGCACAGAGCAGAGCCCTAAAAGAAATAACTGTCTGGGGGGTGGAGCGGTGGCTCAGCAGTTTCGGCGCTTGCCTGGCAAGCACGAGGACCCGGGTTCAAACCCCAGCACCATGTACACAACTGAGTGTTGGAACAACTAAGGCCATGTGAAAAACTAAATAAAGTTGTTTCTCTCTTTCTCTGTCTCTCTCACTGTCCCTCTCTCTTAAAAAAAAAAAAAAAAGAAAAAAAGAAATAACTGTCTGGTACAAAATGTCAATGATGCCAGGATCGAGAAACCCTGCTTTGACTACCACCCCACCAAATGCGCGACATTCTTGGCGCAGAGACCGGCGCTCAGTGATCAACAAACGTCAGCTGGTTTATTACGGTTGTCAGTTTGCAAGTTTTATTATGGGATGCCTGAACTGGCTATTTGTGGTTGTTGACCCTGGGGTCCTCCTGGGACAAGCGAGGAGGAACTGAAAGCCCCTTCCCAGCGACTGCACGCGTCTCTGAGCACAGCAGAATGGGGCCAGCTGATCGCTCCTACTAACAAGAGGGCTCTTATTCCTCCGTATAACTCCCTGTGAATCAATACCTGCATTGAAGGGGTTTGGTTTTGTTTTTCAAAGACAGGAAGCAAGGTATGTGCAAGCCATGGGTGGCAAGGACTGATCTTGGGGGAAAAAATGTGTTTGGAGTCTGTCCTCTAAGCCTATGGCAGGCAAGCGTTGGAGTCAGATCTGGTTTTTGAACCACAGCGGGACTATTTCCTAATGTGTAAAATGAGAGTCATAATTCCTATTTTCAAGGGGTGGTGTGAGAATCCATTGAAAGAATGAACGGAAAGTACTTAACCTGCTGTATGTATTTACCCCTAAATGGTGACAAGAGATTAGGACAGGCTGGCTGCTCATGGCTGGAAGCTCTGTCCCCAGAACCACAGAGTTGAGTTGGTGGAATCTTTGAGGGAAGTCCTGATGGAAGGCAATTGGGTCATGGCCACACTGCCCTGGAGAGGGGCTAATCCTGGACATAGAGTGAGTTAGTTCCTGCAACGTCTCTCTGTAATAAAGTGAGGCCACTCTGTGCATTTGGCCCCTTCTGCTGGGGCCATGTCATGACTCAGCCAGGAGGACCCTCACTGGAATACAGGCACCATGCTCTTAGACCTCTAGAACTGAGAACTGAATAGACTTCTTTCTTTATAAAGGTTCCAGCCTCAAGTATCTTGTTATAGTAACACAGAACAAACTAATACAGTGGCCTCAGAGGATTGCCTAGGGGGAAGTCTATTTGTTAAATCAGAAAATTTTATGCTTCATATTGGGTTTTGTCATCCAGCTGGTCACCACATACCCACCTGCCTACTGCTGTGTGATTGGCACCATGGCCTAGGATAGCCTCTTTAGCGCCCCCTGGAGTTCTCAGTAGGGTGAGCCAGCCTTTCCTGAGACACGTCTTGAAGATGGAAAAACAGCCAGAATCCCTGATGGAATGATTCAGAGATGCTGACCATGACCCTGTCCTCCTAGCAGTCCAGGCAGGCAGAGGGTGGGGCCTGATGTCACTCCACTCATGCACTAGCCATATGACCTGGATGGGTCATTTGCACTGCTTGAACTTTGACCCCTCCCTCTAAAAAGGATAAAATTAGCCACTGCATCTGAACCGTGTGAATATTAGATGAGGGTGGTGATGGTGACAATGACCGTGATGTGCACTCAGCGTGCAGGCAGCTGATCCTAGTGGGAACTGGGGAGAGCTCACTTATCTTTCCTGAGGAATAGCTAAATTCACACCCTTGAGGATCTGCTTCGGGAGTCCTTCCTCACCTGGACCTGATGCCTCTCCCCGATGGGTCGGCCACCTCCCTATGGCCTCACTCCCACCTCCCTGTCTTCGCCAGTGGAATGGCCCTGCTCCTCTTTGCCCCCGATCTTCTCCCTCTTCTGAACCGGCTCTGTGGCTCATCTTTCCTGCTCACGCTGTCTTCTCCAACAGCTCTGATTGCCATCCCTGAGCACCAGTGAATGACCAGGGTGCCAAGTGGAACTCCATGGCCCATGTGACTGCCACAAAGGCCACGATGAAGACTTTAAGGGCTTCCTGGTTTGCTTAGAGTTTGTATTTAGGGATGTCTGTTAAGCAGAGTGTTGTGGTTTGGAAACAAGGTGTCCCCCAAAAGCTCATGCGTGAGACCACACAAGAACACTGAGAGGTGATCTCAATAGGTCACTGATAGGGACTAACTGGGTGGTAAGTGAGGAGGTGGGTACTGGGGGGTACCTAGCAGAGCTTTCCTCTGTTTCCTGATATGTCCTGAGTGGCTTTCCCAAGACCCCCCAAACTGCAGGCCAGATAATCTTTTCCTCCTCTAATTGTCCTTGTCAGGTCTTTTGATCACAAAAGTTAAAAAGGTGACTAGAATACAGAGCTAGGTTGCGTTCTTCCCTCTCCTACTCTATCCTTTAAGTCCTCTGTGCTCAAATGTGAACTAATGTTTTCCTATCATAAAATATCATTTAACAGAATTAAGGATGTCTACACTGCTCTTTCCTCCTCTCAGCCTCGGGGGCTCTGTGACATGTGACTTCGTATCTCCACACGTGAGCAAAGAGTCAGAAATGGGGTGGACACTTCGGTAACGGTGAATGGATGAACCGGGGAGTGATTTCTGTGCTGTAGAATTTCCTTTCCTCTGTCCTACCCACTTCTCTGTCTTATGCAGCTTTGGGGATGGCTGAACAGACGGGTGGACTGCAGGCTTCTTCGCAGGGTCCTGGACTCACACAGGAAACCCTGACATTTATGGTCCTCTCCGATGAATCCTAGTCCAGGGTCTTCCTGGCTATTTTCACAAGTTTGGGATGTGAACCTTATTCCCCACCCTTCTCCTAAGGGTTTCTGGCTCCATTGCTTCTCCTGGGCAGTGACAGGGGTTCAGCATTTTATAGGTGCTTTATTTTTTTTAATACATAGGTGTATTTTTGCCACCAACAAGTTTATAGGTTATTGTCTCAATTAAGTGACCCACAACTCCTCTGCCCCCCCCCCCCAGAGGTTTTCATGGTTTCTGCACCCATACAGTTTAGTCCTTTATCATATCAATTTAGAACCTCATGCCGACTTCTATTACCCTGCAATTGGTTTTATTTATTGGCTGTTTCTTTTGACTTTTTTTCTGCTTTGGGCATTTTTAAGAGCCCCCTTCCAGATTGGGCACAGATGCTCCAAAGGCCCAAACACATAGCAGATTCTCAATCAACGGTCACCGAATCCCACCAGATCAGACAAAACCATGTATTTCTAATTCATTTTCCCGACTGAGGCCAGGATATCACAGAACAGCCCAGAGGGTGACTTCTAAAGTGTGTGGGGCTATTCAGGTTAATGGAAAGCTATGAGAGATGAAAACACCAAGACTGCCCACTTGGCCCTCAGCTCCTGATGAACAGAAACCAAAGCCACCGGATTCACTTCAACGACTCTTGGACCTGAAATGACTCCACCCCCAGACCTGTAGGAAAATTCATTGAGAGGCTCCATCTGCGAGGCAGCAGCTGAGGAGGGATGCCAGTGGGAGGCCCACGTTCTCATGAAAAGGAGCCCTTCTCTTCCTGGCCTGCTCCCTCCCCTGGGACCCAGCCCCTACCTCTCCAGTTAGGGCCGTTTATCTTCTGCTTTCAAATGCATGCACATTAGAGACTCTGCAATGCAGCCCTGGTGGCTGGCCCGGGAAGCCCCCTGACCCAGTGTATCAGCTTGTTTGGGGGATGTGCTGCGTGTCATGTTCCGCGGGCCCAGACCCAAAGCTGAGCGGGGACACAGCAAATGGATGTGAGAGTTGACTTAGTAATGGAGGCCCAGGCCCTGGCTGCTCATTAGGGGACCTGATGTGGCTGGGGAATGGTGTGTGGCCATGGAATTAGCTGCCATAATGAAGTGCCACACCCAGGGGTCTTCAGTGACAGACATTTTCTCATAGTTCTGGTCCCTGGAAATCTGCAATTTGTCACAGGTTGGTTTCTTCGGAGGCCCCCTCTACTGCGCTTGTAGATGACTGCTGTCTCCCTGTGTGTCTTCCTGTGGTCTCCCTTGGGGGACCAAGTGCACAAGTGTTACCAAGTGTAACACCAAGTTTGGGACATGACTTGTGTCTATTAAATAAAATTGGAAAGGAGAGACTCTACTGCATGTCCACTGTTAGTGTAATCCAGAGAGTCCAGAAAATCCACGGTTGAGCTGGAGGTGGAGGGGCCTGGACCCCTTTCCCAAGCTCACCCTCATGCAGGCCCCACCTCACCTTTCTCTAAATACACTCACTCACATTGCTTCCCCGAGACTCTGCACAATTTATTCCCTCTTCTTGAAATGTCCTTTGTTTTTTTTTAAGCCATGGAGTGTTCTGGAAGGAAAGCATAGAACAAATTGGTCTTAGAAAAACTTTCTGATTCCTTTACTTGGAGAAATGGTGTGGGGATAAATGCAAGCCCCTGAGTGCTGCTGCCTCTGGTCCCTTTGCCTGGAATGTCCCTTCCCCCACTCCCATGGCAAATGGTACAGCCGATCTGGAAAGCAGTGTGGAGAATCCTCAAAAAATTAGGGATGGATCCATTATATGATCCAGCTTTGTAATGCTGACTTTATGTTCATGAATGCTACAAGTTTGATCTTATCGTGAAATGTTCCTATTTCCCCTTTAAATTTGAAGTTAAGTTTTGCTGGATATAGTATTCTTGATTGTAGATTGTGGTCATTCAGACATAGAAAGATCTCCTTCCAGGATCTTCTTGCTTCTAGGGTCTGAACTGAAAAATCAGAGGTGATCCTTATTGATTTGCCTCTGAAAGTGATTTGGCATTTCTCTCTTGCAGCTTTTAATGTTCTTTCCTTGATTTCCCCATTATACATTTTGAATATGATGTGTCTGGGTGAGCTTCTTATTTGATTAGGTCTATTGGGTGCCCTACACATTTCCAGGATGAACATATCTCACTCTATTCTAATATGGGAAAATTTTTCTTAAACAATTTTGTTAAGAATATTCTTTTTGAGGGGCTGGAGCCGTGGCTCGGTGGTTACAGCACTTGCCTGGCATGCACAAGTACGTGAGCTCAAACCCCAGGACCACGTACACAATGAAGTCTCAGAGCGGTGAAAGCCACATGAAAAATTAAATACAATTGATTCTGTCTTTGTCACTCTCTCTCTCTCTCTCACTGTCCCACTCTCTTAAAAAAAAAAAAAAGAATATTCTTTTTGTGAGGTTGGAATGGTGGCTCAGTGGTTTGGGTGAGCCCTTGCCTGGTAGGTGCGAGAATCCTGAGTTCAAACCCCAGCACCACATTCACAACTAAGCATCCAAGAAACAAAGGCCAGATTAAAATATAAATAAAATTGATATTCTCTCTCTCTCTCTCCTCTCTGTCCCCTTAAAAAAGAATATTTTTGCAATATGTTTTGCAATCTGTTTCCATTTTGATTTCTTCTTGTGTTCCATTTATTCTTACACTATTTCTTCTGATTTCATCCCAGACATTTTGAAAATTCTTCTCATACTGTGTGAGTTTTCTTTCTTTTTTTTGTCATCCATACACTCAGGTTTACTCAGCCTATCCTCATTGTCAGAAGTTCTTTTTTCAAGAGCCGAGGTGCTGTTTTCTATAGAAGTTAGTCTATTGTTAAATTCTTCCATCATTTCTCTGATGTGATTGACTGCAGATTTTAGCTCTGTTACTTCCTTTTTCAGTATGCCTATTTCTTTGATAATAGTTTTTCATCTCTTGAGTTTTCTCACTTAGTCCCTTCATTAAATTTCTTTTAGTTCATTGTTCCTTTTAGTACTCAGAACATAGACAACTTTTTTCTAGGTTTTCATCCCTGTGAGTTCCTTGTTAGGGGAGTTGTGGGTTTGAGGTGAACTTTTTCTAGTTTGATTCCTCCTTTTCTCTGAATTGAGGTTCCCAGGGGATGATGTGTGGCTGCTGGGCAGGTTGGCTTGACTCTGGGTGGGGATGCTTGGGGGTGGGTGTCCTGGAGGAACCTGGGTGTCCAAGGAGTGGCTGGGTGGGTCTGCTTGGCTCTAGGCAGGGTCCTCAGGGGATGTTCTGGGAGTACCTGCTGGCCCAGGACCAGAAACCTACGGTCCTGAGTGGCTACTAGGTGAGTTGTCTCAGCTCTGGGCAGGATCCTTGGGAGTGGGTGTCCCCAAAGTTCCTGCCAGCCTGGGACCAGATGCCTATTTTGGTGGTTTTAAAATAAGAAATTTTAAAAGTCACATTGGAGACTACTGCAAACTATGAGATGAAAAAAGGAGAAAGTGTAGAGATGCACACTATTGTTATTTGTATGAAATAACATGTGTAATGACATGTACAAGATTGCAGAGATGAGAGAAATAATGAAAAATGGTATTATTTGTTAGCTTCATAGTGTTAAGCATAAATTATTTTTATTTTGTCATTGTAAGTGTTCAGTATGCTTAGCAGTGCAATTAATTACATTGAAGAACAGGTCATAAAAAGATACTCATCTGGTAAAATATTAACAGTGTAGTTCTGCAACTAAAAGTATTTTGCAATACAAAAACAAAACCACTATCTATTTTCTTGGATCTGCATTCATGGGAAACCTAGATCTGCTAGAAATGTGTGTGTGTTTTCTCTGGCTCATTTCCTCCTTTTCAAGCATCTCACCTGCTAGTCTTCTTCATAAAAATTTCACTGCCAGGAATAAATCTTGATCATCCTGCCTCCATTTCCTAGTTTGGCTCCTTATTTTAGAAAAGAATTTACCTCTTTGGGGAAATGGCATGGATTTGAGGATTAGAAAGGCCCAACTCTGTCCTAGTCATTTAACTCGCAACACCTGATGGAGACTCATGGTATCATAATGGTGTTTCATGAACTGGATGTACCAGCGCCTTACTGTCTGCCCCTCATTATTTGTGCTGCATCCTTTCCTCCAGGTGGCTCAAGATGCACTTCATCTCTAAGCAGCTGAATATAGTGGTGCACCTTACCTAACCTTTTGGACCCATTCAACATCTGGCACCTCTGTCCCTCATATGAGAACTAAACATTATTACTTTGCCTCTACAGTGATGTTCAGAATATGTAACAACCCATATGTGATGGTCACTGACCAATTAGAATGGAAGGGGACATGATAGGGAGGGTCATGCAGGTCACCTGAAGGGCAAAGCATTCATGTTTCTGTTGCTGATACTGAGAGAATCAAGGAGAAATCTGGGCTCTAGGGGTGGAGCCAGAGACACAAGAAATGTGGGATTCTCTGGAGACATGAGGCAATTAATAGGGAAGTATGGCCATAAGTGTTTAGACCAACATAAACTCAACTGGTGTCAATGATTTATAGGTCTGAGATCTCTAAATCCTTCCATTTAGATCAGAAATTCCTTGAGGTATAAAAGTATGTCTTAAACTTGTACGTATCCTATGGATCCTATCCCAGAGGCTTCTTTAGAGTGGGAGTTGTGATTTGGTGATGCTTGATTCAGGGGATGCCAGCTTGGGGACACTTGGTGCTCAGGGATGGACAAGACAGGACTTTATAAATCAGAAATTAAAATTGAACCTTCCCATACTCAAATCCTATAAGAATTAATTTATTACTCTATTTGAGACCTGGGTCTTTGTGAGATCAACCACCTGCCTGGCTCCCCATCTCAGGACACCTGGAATGTAGGAAACCTAGGGAAGATGTTTCTTCAGTGGAAATTAGCACTTGTGTAGAGTTTTGTTTCTTAATTGTGTTCTATTTAAAATTTAGGTAAAAGTTAAGTTACCAGTTCTTAGAGGAAACTAACGCATTCTGTTCTCTCTTTCCCCACTTATGATGGGGAGTACAGTGGAAAAGTGTGTGCAGAATATAAATCAGTTACAACATGTTGAGGTCAAATGTGCAAACTTTACCTAGTGCCGTGTGGTTGCTGGAGGTGGTTGAACCAGTACATTACTACCACTTCCAGGAATGTTTGGGGCTTTTGTGGAATCTGGGAATCTGGCCATTTCATCTGATATGATTTTCTCAGTTGCTTCATCTCTCAAAGGAAGATGTTGGACTCTGTTTCAGTTATCTCTTGCTGTGCTGCAAGCCACTCAAAGTTAGTGACTTACACCAACAAGTGTTTATTTGTCTACGAGTGTTCTTCTGCTGGTTTCACAGACAGTCTTTTGGCAGCTCCTTGGGGCTGGGCAGTCCAAGATGGCCTCCGTCACATGTCTGGTGATGAGTCTGGGCTGCCAGCCAGGATCCTTTGCTTCTTTCCCATGGAGCCTCTCAACAAGATGTCCTGGGATTCTAACATGGTGTGGCAGGGTTCCAAAAGGAGCAAGACCTGAGGTTCAAGTGCTAATTGAGTCTCTCCTTGTGGTACATTTGCCGATGTCCCACTGGCCAAGGAACACTCATGGTGGATCACACAGCCAGTTTGGGAGGAGACTCTGCAGGGTGTGGTCCCTGGAAGCCATGAACGTGATGGCCAACCAGACCACGTGATCTTTAAAGTCTTTTTAATTCTGGCACTATTCTCCTGGGGAAATGAGCTCTTAGTTTTGAGTATCAAATTTATAAACACATACCTAGTGCATAGGCTACAGGTTCTCCACTGTCCATAGGACAGGAAAATAGGGTTGCTCTTTCCCCCTGTGACATACAGTTCTTTCGTACACATTGACACCTTAAAAAAAATTGTTTGTCCTTTTAAGACTGCACTATGTACTTCTTTTTTGTGTAATTTGTGTAGAACTGTAGTTGGAAGAAAAGAATAAAATTTGAACCTAACACCACAGTCCTTGAGCTTGACCTTGAATAGTATGTATACAAGGCACGTGTGTGGCATGTATTTAAGAAGGGTTTGCTAATCCATTGCTATCCAAGGCATGTTAGCAAAATCATAGACTATATCTTCTTATTCATGCAAACAAATTAAACTCATGCATATAGTTATTTTCTGCAATGGACTAATGTGTCCCCCCCAAAATTCCTATGTTGAAACCCTAACCTCCAATGTGATGGTATGAGGAGGTGGGGTCTTTGGGAGAAAATGAGGTCATGAGGATGGAGCCCTGGTGGTGAGATTGGTGCCCTTACAAAAGAGTCCCCGGAGAGTTCTGTTGCTGTCTTTGTTCCATGTGAAGATACAAGAAGTTGGTAATCTAGTCTGCAACCTAGAAGAGGGTCCTTATTTGAACCTGACCTTTGCCTTCCAGCCTCAGGAGCTATGAGAAATAAATTTCTGAGGTTTTTAAGTGACCTATTTATAGTACTTTGTTATACATGGCAAAACTATTGCATCCTCCTTCCTTAGGTCTCTTTGAAATGACAAGAAATATGTTTTCAAAAAATGAAGCTATAGAAGCCCTGGGAAATGGGAAAGGATACAGTCAAAAAGAAAATACCTGGGATTTACTCAGAGTTCTGCCAACTTAGCTCTGCTGACACTTTGTATTGGAGGATTCTCTGTGACCGGGGAGGGGTTTGTTTCCTACACATTATGGGATGTTTAGAAGCATCCCTGGCATTTACCCACTAAATATCAGTGATACTCCACCTAAGGTGTGATGACATAGAATGTCCCCAAACATTGTCAAATGTCCCCTGGAGGCAAAGTTACCCCTGTAGAGAGCTTCTTTATTTGATGGATCTAGAGAATTTGAACCCAAAATAACTGTGGGAGGAGGTTACCACACAAGTATGAGCCTTACAGAAACATCTGAGTCAATGATGAACAGAAAGAGAAGGCAGTTTATAGGTAGTTGGGACAGTTAGTCTTCCTTCTCTTGGTCCCCAGGGAGTGGCTGCCTCTGAGGGTTGTCCCTAAACCAAAGCTCCCAGAGCTACTGTTTTAAATACAGTGAGGAATCTGAGAAGGTGGGTTTCTTGTTTAGATACTGAGGCTGGAGAAAAAAATACAGGAAAAGGCATTTCCTTGGAAGTATGAGCCTCCCACCTCTGCTCTATCTCCCTAACATGCTTAGCCCACTACCACCAATGCCTTTTCATCAAGAAAGGAAGATTAAATGATGGCGGAAGAAATTCAGTCCAGCTCCTGATACTGCTCAGTGCATTATTCACCTGTAAACAGGATGATCTGCAAAGGATTATCAGATATCTAAAGAAATTAAATGCTACAAAAGAGAAGAAAGATAAAAAAATCAGTAACTAATACGATGTCTCATTTATAATCAAGTGAATTCAAACTGAAATACAAGAGAATGCAAATTAACTGTTCATTTTTACCTAGTAGACAGACAAATTTTGAAGGAAAGAAGAAAGAAAGAAAAAAGAAAGAAAGGAAGGAAGGTAACATCCAGTGTTGGTAAAGCTGTAAGGAAACAAATGGAATTTTTACACATTTTCTCAAAAGAAGACATAGGAATGGCTCGCAGGTACATGAAAAAA
>PVKS010053202.1:0-10486 GCA_004027875.1 Aplodontia rufa
ATATGTTTATATATATGTTTATATATATATATGTTTATATATATATATATATATCTCACAGTTTATGGATCCATTCATCCAGTGAAGGGAATCTAGGTTATTTCCATAATTTCACTATTGTAAATTCTCACACTGTTCTTAAAGTTTAGTTTGAATAATCACTTTTCAATTTGTTGTGTGCCCATATTCACAAAATATTTTGTTTAGGTTGCCCCATTTTATTGTTGTTTAAGTGGGGAGAGATTTGTTGGATTATTTCTTTCCCAACCTCCATACTCATGTGCTAGGCAAAGAGCTGGCCAATTTATTTATATTATCTTTAGTCCTTATAGCAATGTTTCTAAATGTGTATTATTTTCCTTGTTTTTTAATGAGTAAAATGAGTCTCAAATGATTTGAGTAATTTGCCCAAGGAAAAAATAGTAAAATAAAAATATAAACACAAAAGTACCATGTTATTTGATTCCAAACGTAATAAACACATGTGGGAAAATAGGTGATTATTACCCAGCATTTAGTTGGCAGGTTTGTTTAATTGGCCAACTTCAACTCCAATTACTCTTATTTTCTACTGTCTAGTGTAAAGGTTAATTGGCAAGGAAACACCAAATAAATCAGTAGGAGGAACAAGCTGTTTTTGTCATGGATAGACTCTGATCATTAAAAAATCATTATATTGGTTCATAAAATGAGACTTTGGTTTTCACAACGTAATCCAAACAAAATTCAGGGCCTCATGTAATCCAGACAGTTATACTGACCAAATCCCAGTTCAGCAATTAAAAAAAATCATTGCAAAGCATTTTAATTTTAATTCACAGTTCTTGAACAGTGATGGGAACTACTGATAGGTTACAGAACATTCCAGAAGCTGCATTTCTCCACAATACTTCTATCATAAACATTAATTATTTCAGCATCTTTTAGCCTCTGAAACTCTCCTCAAATCATAACTATGTTTAGGGATTCTTGTGTTTACTATGCAGACAAACTTTTCCTCCTTCTTTTAATTCAGTCCTTACCAGTCTTCTTCCTTAACTTAGTGTCCACACCATTAAAATTCATAAATACATCATCACAGATTGTATTTTCCTTAGATATCAGAGGAAGCACGAACCTGAGAAAACACAGACTTCGGGTTCTTTAACTGGCTGAGGGAGAGTCACACAGGTAGTGGGAAACACTTGTTAGTTTCTCTTGTACCTGTCATTTTTATTAGCTGCTTGGTTTACATAGCTAAATGTGGTAAAAAATAAGTAAATATAGTCATGTATGATTGTATCTGAAAAGCTCATATTTGGGTCCTTCTATAATGCTGGTTAGTTTTGGTCAAATATCTTAATATTTTTGATCTGAAATATATATACTGCAATATTTTGCTTACCATCTGAGAAATCAGGTGAGTTGGTGGACATGAAAAATCTTTAAAACTGAGTTATTGTAAAAAAAAAAACACCTGAGTTATTGTGATGATTAAGTGGAGAAACATCTATAAAACTCTTATCAAAGCCCTTTTTTATAGAATAATCACACAAAACTTTACATCAATTAACATTATTTCTTATAATTTTCAAGTTTCTGATTGTACCAGTGAGTACATCTATCACAAAAGATTTTGTGGAGGAACAGGAAATACTGAGCTTTGGATCTGTTGATTCTGAGGTGACTTCCAGACATAGCTGAAATTATGCTCCATTTGAAGCTAGATATGTAGATCTAATCCAGAGCTATTTATTGGGCTGAATATTGTATTTAATAAACAAAAGGCCCACCCCAAGATCCATTTCACTGAAGCTAAAATGTCCATTGAAGCGTAGCATGATCATCAGAATAAATTATGGCCAGTGAAGTATAAATGTTGTTTATACCTTCCATGAAGTCCCTTTAAAAGGGGATATGTATCTCCTTTTTGTATCCTTTCTAAATCCAACATCAAGAAACACCTTGTACCATAAGGGTAAGGGACATACTAAGGGATGGCAGATTTCTGGGGTAGAAGGAACTTGGTGCTTTAACATTATACAGTGGATGTATACCTATCTTCTTATTTTTATCATTAGCCTTTTATTTCACAGGAAACTTATCCCAATTAATTATCCTCTCTCAAATGCACACAAGCACAATTCTTTCATTACCCTCTTTCTGCCTCCTTCTTATCCCTGACCTGGTAAAGGTTTTAAGCCCCCAGTCTGAAAAATAATTACAAATATTTTTTGTAAATGTGTTCCACTGTATTTGTCTTGTTTCTTAGCTGTAATAGAGATCAGATATCATTAATAAAACAGAAATGGACTTTACATGAAGGATGTAGACCTGATCCCATTTCTAAACAAAAGGAAACAAAAGCATCTCAAAAACGGACAGAACACATGATACTAGATGACCTCTTTCAATGGCCAGGGTCTAGTTCCAGCCTCCACAGATGAGTGGAGACTTTCCACCTTTGGTTCTCTGGGTTATGCTGATTTCACTCAGCATAATTTCTTCCATAGCCATCCATTTACCTTCAAGGCTGTAATATCAACATAATACTTTTTAGAGATATTGTGGGAAGGGGAAGGCAGGGATAAGGGTGAGTAACTGGGGGGCACTCCTGGGGGTACTTGTAATATCCAGAATCTATACACATTTTATATTATTTTGTTAAAAACTTGTATGGTTGTTCTATAATAAATCTCTCAATAAAAAAAAAAAAAACCACAAAACGGACAGAACACAAAGAAAGGCCTAGCTTCAAGAACGATAGCCAAAATCCTATGCTGGATCTTAATGTTCCAAGGACCACCCTACTATTGTAGACACTATGGCATAAGGGATGTGAATGCTACTGAAACAAATTCTAAATAACCCCTTGCAGTTTCCTGTCACGCATTCCACATTTAAAACCTATATTTCACCTATCAGATATCATACTGATCTTGGGATTTCTTCCCACATAATCAGTGTTCAGAATATGGGCAAAAGAAGTTGACAAATCTTAGTCTTTGAACTTATTTTTCTATATATTGTAATAAAATTCTCCCGATCTATCCCCCATATGTTGTTTGCCCATGGTTTTGATTTGTGATAGTTTATGGTGGTAGTCTGTGGTCCCAAGGAGATGACACGTATTACCTTAGTTCATTAGTTTCCACTAATGCTCATCATCCATAGAGACTTCCTGACACATGATCCTCTTTTCAACAGAAGTACTTAATGGTTAATATGTACTCTGGGAACTCTGCTTTGTTCAAAAGTTTACAATTAAATATTGTGAGAAAAGAACCTCACGGAGATGCAGTTAGTTGACTTTGGACTGTTACTATCTCTACACTGAGGGAAAAAATGGGCTAGTAATCTTCAGCCCTTTACTTTCTTCCTCTTGATGTTCAGACTTACATATCCAGATGACTATTTCTGACCTTCTTTAAATGTTTCACAGACTCCTCAAACTTGTAATATTCCAAACTGAACTTTATATGTCTAATTTGTTTTCCTCTTTCTATCTGGTTACCTTTCTTTTTATTTCTTATTTTAGCTACAAGTATTCTATTCAGTCACAAATCAAAAATGTGGGGATGTTATCTTCCTAGAATCCTCCCTTCATTTCCCTCACCATCTCATTTAACCAATCACCAAATTATTACACTTTTATCTGCCAAATATTTCTTTGTTCAGGGCTGAGGACCGAACTCGGGACCTTGCGCTTGCTAGGCAAGCACACTGCCACTGAGCTAAATCCCCATCCCCTGCCAAGTATTTTTTTGAATCTATTACTTAAATCCAGATTCTATTTTAATTATTCATTGTCCTAAATCTGAACTACTACAAAACCACTTAATTTGAGCTACCTTGCTACCAGTCTCACTCTCTTTTCATCTGAGCTCAACCATCAACAGGGTCTTAAAAGGGTTCAAATATAATCAATTAATATTTCCAACATCCTTTAATCTTAGCCTAGAAAAAGTAGTTCTTTGAGATTTAAAATCTTCTATTAACTGATACATCTGTACTACTTCCTCTATTAACACATCATACTTCATTCTTTAGATAGACAAAAGAACTTCCTTTATCAAACCCAATTAGGATGAGGAGATAGATGAGGGGTTTTTACTGGAAAAATAATGCTAAATTTGATTATATGAAAGCATTTTCACACATTCAAATATTTTAATTTTTTTCTTAAAACATACAAATGATCATTCATCTACCTACCTACCATTTAGTATAAAGTCAAAGACTTTTCCCGGAGTAAGGATCCACTGACTAAATTTCAGCATATCTTATCTTGCATAAAATACTTCTACATTTCATCATCAATTATTTTATTTTGTTAAAGTGAAATTAGATTTAGGGACACAGGAAAGAATCTGAATGCAAAATATTTCCAGATATTTTTCCATTTCTACCCCACTCCCAAACTTAAACAGTTGCCTCAGCTGCATGAAACTTAAAAGCACTTTTATTTTTTGCTAATCACTTTTATCACATCTTCCAAGGTATATGACTTAATTTTTATAGAACTCAGAATTTTCTTTCTCTATATATTCCTATTCCATTGTTCATATAATATTTAATTAAATAAGAAAATCAGAAAAACAAGGATAGCTATTATAAAAAATAATTTGGGAACCAAATAGTACAGATTTTGGTAAACATTCTTTCAAATGGTGGAACCAATGTACATTGTACCAGAAAGACTAATTGAAAACTTTTCAAAAACATCTATATATTACTAAAATCTCCCATTATGTTTTGTATAAGAATGTCAGTTTCTACATAAAGAATGAAGAGCTGAGGATAATTAGATAAGTGCATTAAATGGAAGTTGTTTAAGAGAGCTTATTTATTCTGAACCATATGTAGTCCTATCAGTGCAGCCAACTCTTATTTTAATGATTTTGCTCATGCCATTTTTTCCCCTCTGACATGCCTGTTCATTCTTCACTTGAATCCTCCTATCCTTTAAGACCATTCTCAGAGATCATACTTTTTAACAACTCACCCTAACTCTTACTTTCTCAGCTACATATAAGTTCATGGAAGGCCATGAATAAAGTATATCCACTTGTATATCTATAGAAAGTGTAATTGTCAGTACCAGCCAAAGGAACTGCATATTTGATGCCAGTTGGTCAGTTTTGCTAGAACTTGCCAAGTTGCAAAGAATAAAATGTGACATAAAAGGATTAACTATGCAGTTATTTTTTCAAAGTCTTTTGATGAAGAATTATGAATGTCCTTGAAAGCTTTTCAAGAGTCATCAGAGAACAGATGGGAAGAAATCAGCTTTTTCATAGACACCTGTGGATAATAATGTCTGTAAGATTCTCTCTGATCAACCTATAAATAACTCTGGTGATTCAAATTGCATCTAAATATTTGAATTAAAGAGCTTTTTTTGCTCTAAGTAAAAATGGAAAATGAAGTTGTTTGTCTCTTACATATATTAAATTCCAGAGAACACCTATAATACTGTTAACCAAGCTCCTTCCAATTTTTAAGATTAGAAAGGTACAAGTCCAAATTCTAGAATTGAAAATGTGATAACATTATAAAAATAATATTTGTTTCTGGCTTTGTAGAACTATTTTTAACCTACATAACAATTTCAAGTGTAAAGATTTAAATGTTGTTTAATTTGAATATGAATATGATTCTTATTATTTAAGAAAATATTTATTCCTATGTATAATGTACTGGGCTTTGTGCTAAGTACTGTGGGTCATAGAGATAAGAAAAAGATACTACCTTGTCCTCATGAAGCTTTCAATCTTGTGTGGGGAAAATATATAAATAGATGTGATATATAACATGTATAAAATGCTAATACGACTGCTGTAAACGAAGGAGCACAAATCAGAACAAACTGCTACTTGTGAGAAGAAAACACCACATTCATAGAGCACTTAATTTGGATTTTGAAGGATAGTTAGGATTTTGAGAAAAAAAGATGAGAGATAATTAACCAAAAAAATAATATATGTGTGTATATATTTTTTTTCCCAAAAGCTGAAGAACAGAAACTTCAAGTAATTTTATGCTTCAGAAAAAGCTGAAATAGTGGAAATTGCAGAAAACATATTTGAAAAGACAGATCAGAAAAGATTCTATATCCAACTCCCTTGCTGCTAAGCCTAGCCAGCTAAGGTAAACTGAAGGGTGGTGGGCAGAAACTGAAGTATACATTAGAGAGTACTACAGGTGAAAATTATCATAAATAATGCAAAATTAGATGTAGAGCATGGGCTCTGAAGTAAGATTGCTTGGGTCTGCATCCCAGTTCCAACCCTTGTTAGCTATATGATCCTGGGCAAGGGGCTTCACCACTTTGCACCCATTATCCTTCGGTAAAACTGACTAATTTTACAGAGACTAATACTAACAGAATTGTTATAGGATTATATGGTCTAAAACAAAGTGCCTGGTAATATCAAGTGTTATCACCACCACCACCATAATCCATGGGTTTGTATGAGATATTGAAATGTCAAATATCTATAGGGAAGCAGTTAATAAAAATGAACATAGAGGAACAAACTGAACACAATGCTTATTTACCCAAATAAGTGCTTCTCAAATTTCAATGTAACAAGAATTACTTAGAAATGTTGTTAAACTGTTGACTGTGATTTATTAGATTCTGCATTTCTTAGCAACTCCCAGCTGATATGTGTGCTGTGGACCAGAAACCACACTTTGAGATGAAAGAGTCTCAAACATCTGCTACTCAGTTGCAGCTGATGGTGCCCAGAGAGAATACAGGAATGAGTACCTAGAATCCATATCTGAATTTTCAGAAGAAAACCAAAGTCCTTATTTTTAAAAATATGAATGCTCTCGATTTTTAAATGTAGGCAATTATTTCAAAACAGTGCCTACTCAAAATCATTGCATGCGTTCAAGCTAGATTCAGCTTGTTTGCATTAATTTTCCAAACTTGGGTTGATGAAGAGAAAGTCAGGGTCAAAGCAAGCTGAGAAACTAGGGAAGTTCAAGTGCAGGGTAAGTCATCTGGATGTGGGATGGAAGACATCCTGGGGGCAGAGTACGAATTTGTGAGCAGGCTTTTAGCAATGGTTTATATAGATTTGCCAGGTATGTTAAAAGATGGCACATACTGTGAAAAGATTTTGAATCATATTACAATTTTTGGCTTTTAATTTTTAGGAACAAAGGCTGCTGAAAAGCTCTTTGGTTGAAGCTGAAAACTGAAAGCTATTTGGCTAGGGGAGTCTGAATTAGTGAGGAGCCAAAATTAAGGGACATTTAAGAGAAAATGGTTGTCTTACAAGCAGTGCATAGAGTAATATGAATTGCTAATGGATATTTTCAAGAAAAGGTCCTACAAGGCCTACTTTAATGAATTAGATAAGGCTCATTTCTAATTAACAGCATTCATTTGCATGCAAACAATGAGCTAAGGTTTTTAAACAACAATTTCTTCCCTTAAGTACATTTAGGAGTGCTTCCCATTATCTTATTTATATTGTTAATTTGCTTGGCAAACTATCATAGATCATACACAGGTAAACTATGGTTCAAAAATTTTTATACCAGAAGGGCTTTTAAGCATGCCTAGCCCTTCTTTGAAATTCTATGTACTTTGAAAGAGATTTGTCACATGTCCTTGCAAAAGTAATACAACAACATTATTTTACCTGGAAAGTCTTGCCAAAAATGTATCAATATTCCTTTGAGAAGATGCTACATTTCACATCTCCGTTTCTACATATGACTTCCCCTACACAAAACCAGAGGTCTGTGGAAATATGGTTAATTCCAACCAGGGGCAGGCAAAGTTCAAGGTGAGCTTGGGGCAACTGAGCAGGAAGTTTGAAGGAGCTCCCATAGGCCAAGAGTAATTGTAATTCACGATATTCACTGAATAAATAAGAATCTATGAGTCCTTACAGGTATCAATAGAGAGAAAAACACAAACCTTTCAGAATAGAACAAAATCATCTGGTAAATACAGAATCATATCAGAATTAAGAAAACCATCAATTCGTATGACTCAGTGTAATAGTGAGTTAAAACCGATCTGAAATGGATACTAAAGCTGTTAGATGACTTTATAATTTCAAAGAAAAAATATGATTTGACAATGCAAGATCTGATGTTCACAACCTTAAATGGGTGAGCAAATTTAGCAGCATTTAAAATGGAACCACCTCATATTATGCATCTCTAAAGGTAATGTAACATCAAGTATAAGCATCCTTTGTCAAGTATTCTTGGCAGAAATGTTTGAATCACATCTTTTAAAGTCAGGTATGGACCCAATTCCTCATTTACAAGAAAGTCAGAGAACAGAGAATAAGTTAAATGACTCCAGGAGGGAGAAAATCAGATAAATCCGAAGAGGTGTGGTATTTTTGAGCTACTAATATTTCAGTATAAGAATATGTGTAAGAGAGCTATTTTATACTAAAAAGAATAAAGAAATAAAATAAGGAAACACAATGCTTAAAAGACATCTTTAATCCAGGGGAGAAATTTGAATATGGACAGAATATTAAGTAAAAAATATGGCATTATCTTCAATTTTCTTAGGCATCATAAATAAACATGGCTATATATGGCACACCTGTATTCAAAGATGATGCATGTTGAAGTAGTTAGGGGTGAATTATAATGATGTTTATAACTTACTTGCAAATATATATGTTGAAATGCTAATAAGAGATGACTAAGAATTTAAAAAGAGAGGAGAGAATAAGGATTATCATTAAGCTATTTTTTACCTTCACTACATTCTTGAAAATTTTGCTAAAAATGTTGTAAAAATGAATTTAAGAAATATTTAATAAAATAAAATTTAAATTAAAAACAATATTCCTCAATATATGTTAGAACAATAATTACCTTATTTGTGAAACGGGGGAAGATACATTGTATTTGTTTAAAATGAGAAGGAAATATAAATTCTTAAGATAATTTTTCATTGCTAAGTTTTATTAATTGGTTCAACATAGTCTCACATGTTGGAGGGAATCGTTGTTACATATTCATGCGTACATAGATATTGATAAAACAATTTAAACTGGATCCTAGTCCAGGATCTCCCCCAATTCACGCATTCTCCGATCTCATGTCTCCTCAATAATACCCCCATGTTATAGATAGAAATGAGCATATACACATATATATTTTAATTATTGAAATTTCTAAGTATATAAGTCTGCCTGAGTATAGTTTTGCATCTCATGGGAGTCAAGTGTACCCAGTCATATTGATAACCTCATTTTTCCTCCTTCTTTCCCTCCCTCCTTTCTCCCACCTTCATAGCTATGGTTCCCTCAGATTATATGACACTTCAACTTTGTTGGTTTAATTGTCATCCTATCTTTAGTTTTACTCATTGCTAAGATTTATGATATAGGGAATCCTCAATTTAGGAATTCCATTTCCCAGCTCCTTGCTTCCCTCTCCTGTTCAATCTTATATCAACTAGCATTATCCTAATTAAAATACTATTAATTATCTTGTCAGCAATCTACTACCTGAAGGCCTGGCTCCCTAGGTTCATTTGACTTGTACATCTGCTGAAGTACCCCAGAAGAAAAGGAGTGTATGTACATGTAACTGAACATCAAATTGATTGAAATTGCAGTAAAATAGAATAAGATTCTGGGCAAATAAACAGACAGCTGGGAAGAAATAGATAAGATAATTTTTATGTCAAGGACACTTTTGGTAAATATACGATCATGTCAGAATTAGGAAATTTGACAATTTGGCAAATATTAGGACTCCTCAGAGTAATGTTTTTAAGTACAGGACATAAAATATATGATTGCAAATGAAAAACATTGAAAAACAACAATGAAGGTATTAAAAAATTTGTGATATATCAATAAATGTACTGTTTTATGAACACACTAAACAATAGAATCCTGGCACAGATCTAATAACCACCACATTTTTAAAGTAGTTATAGTTAGAAATGATAAGTTTTAGTCCCAACAGGGTGACACAATACCCTATTATATATATTATGTATAACTAGAAGAGAGAAGTTTCAAGGCACTAAAGACAAAGTCATAATAAGGTGAAAGAAATGTTAATTATGCTGATTTGATTAGTATATATTGTACATATGTATGAAAATATCATTCTATCCCATAGATATGTATAATTATTATGTGTTGATAAAAATTAATAAAAATACTTATGGAGTTAGAAAATTTAAGTACCCTTATATGGTCATTATACACTGTACATATGTATCTCATTTTCATACTCTATCTCATAAATTTCTAAATTAATAATAAAAAATTAAAATTTTGAAAACATTGAATAATATTTTGAGATATCCACTCTAATACAATATGAAAGTATCAGTGATTTCACAGTTTTTTTCTAGTATTAATTGTGGTTCAAAATGGAAGGAAATGCTCAATTTAAGTTTCAGATTATTGAAAACAAAGAGATAATTTTTTTGTATTTAAAATCTTGGCATCCATTTAATTCTATACATGGACCCAAACTGAAGAACCTTTGT